>CAKOAT010135488.1:0-76004 GCA_932364175.1 Eruca vesicaria subsp. sativa
TTTTCTTAATAAATATTTTAATTTTTAATTTTCTGTTTTTATGTTTGTGAAACTTAATATAACCATAGTCAAAATACTTAAGCAAATCAGAATCCTTATTTTTAAAATTATTTAAAATAAATTTCAGTTTACCATCCAATCAATCTAAAGCATAAATTTATTTAGAATTTATAAAATATTTTAATTATTGTAAATATTGATATGTGTTCAAAAGCTTCTAAGAATTCATTAGTTACTTATGTAATTGAGATTCAGACACTTTAGTTTTTATTTTTTTTCTTCTGAGCACAAAAGAATATTAAGTGATATATAGTCTTACTAAATATACTTATATTTCTAAGATAACAACTAGCATAAATTCAAATAAGACAATTAATAAAAAAAATTAATATATTTAAAATATAAATGATTATAGTTGAATTCAGAGAAATAGATAGAATCCAATATATGATAACTATATCGACCGTAAAAAACAATAAAACATACTAAATATAACATATCTAAAATTATATATAGAATTAAAGTAATATAATATTATAATATAAATTAGACATACAAACTATAAATTAATTTAAAAATTAAAGTAAATATCAATCAATTATTATTGTATATTTATTTTATAAATATACATGCCCGTGCATGAGCACGGGAAAATCACCTAGTACTAGATATAATCCCTTCCAACAACCGATGTGGGACCTTTGTCCCTAATACGCCCCCTCGAGATGATGGCTCTTTTGGCATCAATCTCGGAATGTTCGGGCAAGGATCGATGAGCCAAGTTTGGACTGGATCGATAAGGATCGGGTTGGACTGTGTGTGGATCGTGGGCTCTGATACCATATTAAGGTAGATGGACTTTCAACTTAAAACCAATTGGTGATAAGTGGATTGACCCATATATCTTATATACTAGATATAATCCCTTCCAACAACCGATGTGAGACATTTGTCCCTAATAATTATTGCATGAAGTTGTATTATTCTTATAGTCTTGTTAATTTAAGCATTAGGATAATTAATTGTTTTTATTTTTCCTATTTTTACTAGAAACATTCTAAATGGTTGATATTTCGCGGCAAAGGGAGTAAGAATTAATGCGAGCATTTCTATAGATAGAAGACGATCCTCCCACACACATCAACCCTATTTGTATTCTCTACCGTCCACTATATTCTTATTTACCAAAAACCTGAGAGCAAAACAAACTGAGTTATTTGACAAGAAAACAACATTTTTTATTAGGGAATGCTTTTGGTTTGGTTGAAAGATTTGTTTGGCAGAAATGGAGCAGAAGAGCGTGTTGTTCTCAGCCTTAGGGGTTGGTGTTGGGTTAGGACTCGGGCTAGCATCTGGTCAAGGTTTAGGTAAATGGGCAAACGGGTCAGTTTCTGCAGAAGATGGTCTAACCGGAGAAAAGATTGAACAAGAGTTGATAAGGCAAATTGTTGATGGAAGAGAGAGTGGTGTCACTTTCGACGAGTTTCCTTATTTCTTAAGGTTACATCAAATATTGCTTGTGTCTCAAGAAAGATGCATTAATTTGTTTATATTACTCTACTCATGATGCTTTAATTTAATCATGTAACAGCGAGAAAACTAGGCTTCTATTAACAAATGCAGCTTATGTCCACTTAAAGCAATTTGATATCTCTAAGCACACACGTAATCTTGCACCTGCGAGTAAAGCTATTCTACTCTCTGGACCTGCAGGTAAAACATTTCTCATCCTTTTATATTCATTCCTCAATGGTTATGTGTAATTATCTTTTTAATTTCTTGGCAGAGTTTTATCAGCAAATGCTTGCAAAAGCATTGGCTCATTACTTTGAATCAAAACTATTACTACTAGATGTCACAGACTTCTCTATTAAGGTGCTAACTAATTGCATTATAGTTTTTAGTATTTGCCATGTAAAAGAGTTAGCTTGTAAGCTTTTATCTTTTGATACAGATTCAAAGCAAGTACGGATGCGTCAAGAAGGAACCTGTACGTTACTTTGTGATTTTATTTTTTATGTGTTTGGCACAAACCATGTGTGTTAATTTATTTCTTATCTACTGTTTTCTAGTCTCACAAGAGGTCTATTTCTGAGTTAACGTTGGACAAAATGTCTAATCTAGTGGGATCTTTCTCTATGCTCACCCAAGGAGAAGCACAAAGAGGTACATACATTCTCTTTTGGAGTTTTTTTTTGGACAATTCTCTCAAATAGCCATATTTTAGTTTTATCATAAAAATAAAGATCAAAAATTAAAATTAGCAAAATAGCATTTTTTATTTTGAAAATTTTAAGTTTTTTTTTTTTAAAAAAAAATTTGAAACCCAATCCCCAAAACCCCACTTCTCAACTATAAACAAAAAATTTTTGGATTAGTTAACCCAAATGGTATAAATGTATATTTAATAAAACTTTTAAGTGTTATTTTGGTTATTTTTATTGTTAAGATCTATATTTGTGACAAAACTTTTTTTAGGTCTATTTTAGACTTTTTTTTTTTTTTTTGTTCTTAGTAATCCTAAAGTCTAAGCATTATTGTAAATGATAGGGACCTTGCGTAGGCTCACTAGTGGCAACGATCTTACCTCAAGGTAAATTGGTTCTTGTCATACTTGATTATTTAAATCTGTTTTATGTAAAGCTCACTTGTTTCTATAACGTACTAGGGGCTTTGAAGGTTCAAGTAATCCTCCAAAACTCAAGAGAAACGCTTCTGCTGCTTCTGATATTAGTAGCGTTTCAGGTGTGGAACCGTTTTATTTTTATTAGACATCATATTCTTAGTCACATTGTTCATTTTGTGTATGTTTATATCTTTATAGGTTCAAGCAAACGCAGTACAAACTTGTGTTTTGATGAGAGACTATTCCTTCAGTCACTTTACAAGGTCTTGGTATCAGTTTCGGAAGCCAATCCTATTATAATATACCTAAGGGACGTTGAGAAGCTTCTTCAGTCAGAGAGGTTCTACAAACTGTTCCAGAAGCTCTTGTCTAAGCTTTCAGGACCTGTTTTACTTCTTGGGTCAAGACTATTAGAGCCTGAAGATGATTGCCAAGAAGTAGGAGAAGGCATCTCTGCTTTGTTTCCTTACAACATTGAGATCAAACCTCCAGAGGATGAATCTCAACTCATGAGCTGGAAAACAAGATTTGAAGATGACATGAAACTGATTCAGTTTCAGGACAACAAGAACCATATTGCTGAGGTTCTTGCGGCTAATGATCTAGAATGTGATGACTTAGGTTCTATATGCCATGCAGATACCATGTTCCTAAGTAGTCACATTGAGGAAATTGTGGTTACAGCAATCTCTTACCATCTGATGAACAATAAAGAACCTGAATACAAAAACGGAAGGCTTGTAATATCTTCCAACAGGTACTAAAGAGACCTATTATCTCTGTAACATAATAAGTTTTTACCTTTGTTAAACTAAACAGAGTAAATGATTCTGCAACAGCTTATCCCATGGACTGAGTATATTCCAGGAAGGTCATAGACTTGAGGACTCCTTGAAGATGGACAGAAACTCTGAGTCCAAGGTATTCACAGTTCTGCCTAGTCTTGGGCATATTATCCTAAACCCGAAAACCGAATTGGAAAAAACGAAATCGAAACCGGACCGGAATTTACAAAATCTAAACAGTTCCTTTTTTTTAAACCCAAAAAACTGAAACCAAACCGAAGACTGAACATATACCCAAATATTTGAAATATAATCAATATTAATCAATATAATCAATATTAAAATATCAAAGAACCAGAATTACCGGAATATTTTTTTCGGATTTTGGGGTTTAACTGAGTTTTCCGAGAGATTTTTTTTTTGTTTTCTCCACTTTAAACCCAAACTAAATCGAACTATTTCTAATTTGGTTCCATTTTGGATTTTTATAAAGAAGAAATAAAAACTCGACCCAAACCAATATTACCCAAACCGATCTGATCCAAAAAATGTCCGGTTTCTAAACACAATCACTAGTTCTGACCATGTGCTTTTGAAATATTAAAGCGAGTGACATGTTTATGGCATTTGGTGCAGGGAGAAGAAAGTGAAGGGATGATAAATAGTGAGCTCAAATCTGAGTCGAATCCTTCAGCAAAGAATGAATGTCCCCTACCTCCAAAAGCACCAGTAAATGTAAAACTAAAACATACTATTCAACATTCATTATATCAATGCATTTGCCTCACAATAAGGTTTTATATGTTAGGAGGTGCCTCCTGATAATGAATTCGAGAAACGCATAAGACCAGAGGTTATCCCTGCAGATGAGATTGGTGTGACATTTGCTGATATAGGTTCACTAGATGAAACCAAAGAATCACTTCAAGAGCTTGTCATGCTTCCTCTTCGTAGGCCTGACCTGTTCAAAGGTGGTCTTCTCAAACCATGCAGAGGAATCCTCCTCTTTGGACCACCTGGTACTGGGAAAACCATGATGGCAAAAGCCATTGCCAACGAAGCGGGAGCTAGTTTCATAAACGTTTCCATGTCCACAATCACTTCAAAATGGTTTGGAGAAGATGAGAAGAATGTGAGAGCTTTGTTCACACTAGCAGCCAAAGTGTCGCCAACTATAATATTTGTGGATGAAGTTGATAGCATGTTGGGGCAGAGGACTAGAGCTGGAGAGCATGAAGCTATGAGGAAGATTAAAAACGAGTTCATGACACATTGGGATGGGCTTATGTCGAGTCCAGGTGATAGGATTCTTGTTCTTGCAGCAACAAACAGGCCTTTTGATCTAGATGAAGCCATCATTAGGAGGTTTGAGAGAAGGTAAGTAGTCCTTTCACTTGAAACCCTGAGCTTGAGGTTGTACTAACTCCATGTTTTGTTGGGAGGCAGAATCATGGTTGGTCTTCCATCAGTGGAGAGCAGAGAGAAGATCTTGAGAACTTTACTGTCAAAAGAGAAAACAGAGAATCTTGATTTTCAAGAGCTTGCACAGATGACAGATGGCTATAGTGGAAGTGATCTCAAGGTTTGATACAATCCTCAACTCGCTTTACCAACACTATTATCTTCTCTTTATGGACTGATTCTAGTGAAATGTTATACAAACAGAACTTTTGCACAACAGCTGCATATAGACCAGTGAGGGAGTTGATAAAGCATGAGTGCTTGAAAGACCAGGAGAGGAAGAAGAGAGAGGAAGCAGAGAAGAGTAGTGAAGAGGGATCTGAAGAAAAAGAAGAAGCATCTGAGGAGAGAGGCATAACGCTGAGAAGTTTGAGCATGGAAGACATGAGAGTAGCTAAAAGCCAGGTAAGTAAAACACACTTAGTTGTGTTTGATGATCTTTGTGATTCAAAAGCTAACTGATTTGGATTTTGCAGGTTGCTGCTAGCTTTGCAGCAGAAGGAGCAGGTATGAATGAACTGAAGCAGTGGAATGATTTGTATGGAGAAGGAGGCTCCAGGAAGAAGGAACAGCTCTCTTACTTCCTTTAGTAACATTTTCTACAAAGTTTTCTATCTTTATGAGTCTAATATTTCATCAGTATTATTATCATACTATTAAACATTAATTCTGGAGATTTTGTAAATAAAACTTGTACAGTTAATCATCTATTGTATATTTGTTAATATAAAGTTTAACTGTTTATGTCAAGCATCAATTTTATATTCTATAGGATTGAAAGATAAGATATAGACCAAACATATCTGCAACATTGGTTCACTTCTTTTAACTGTATATAAATCGTGTATCCTTCTTAGGATCTGCACATACACATAGCTGTGGAGTAGAGAATAGTAAACAACTTACATGAACAAAATCAGAAGAAACTAGAGTAAACCAAATGGTCAGGTTTGGATTGTGTACTATGTTGATGGAGTGAATAGATGCAGAAGCGCAGACCAATAACCAACCAACTGCAGTTTATAAAATGCAACAAAGAGTCTTTAGTAAAAAAGTCTTTTTCTAGTTGTCAGAGGAAGTGTGGAATATAACAAACCTGAGCCAAGATACCCTTCCCTGTTTGCGCTTCGATTATAAGGCCTGTGGTGAGTCCTATGATTGCCCATGCTCCGTTTATAGCCTCTATTTCACGCCTTCTCTGTTGCCTCTCTCTGCCTTTGATCTTTTCCATTTGCTTGGCTGCTAATTTCTTGGCCTCAAGAGGGTCTACCATGATTACCTCTTTTTTTGCCTTTACTTTTCCAGGAGGAGGAGATGACGCCTACACAAACACTCGGCATGGGAAGAAACTTATAAACTACACTACTGAAGACTCAACAACCATTCACAATTTCTCAGACTTTAACATCCTAACAAAGGATTACATGTAACAGAGATCTTAGAGAAAATGAAATGTTCTTATTTAGTATATAGAAAAGCTAATATATCAGAGCAAAAAATGGGAGAAAGGTAATACATTTGGATTAGCTAGGACTCGAACTGCTCCACCTCTGGCTCTTGTTGCATCTTGGTGTCTTCTTACTCCCTTTCTGAGAAACCACACAAAGATATGGATGAAGGATATAGTGGAAGAATATAATCATCAAAAGCAATGATAACATTTGATCAATGACTCCTGAACTGGATGTAACCTTGACGTGTCTCACATGGGACAAGAATTTAAAAACTAAGCTTGGATACTCTCTTCCGCATAATGTTATTACCATATCAAATAGACAAGTGTCATAAGATAATTCAAGAGACGAGGCAACAAAGGAGAAGAAATAAAGCTGGAAATGGAATACAAAGGAACAAACTCAGGACATGTAATGCGGAATAAGAGGACTGCTTATCTCATGAATAAAATTAATGACCAAAAGTTAAACAGTAGACAAAAGCATGTGAATGAGATGGTTACCAATAAGTAAACTTATCCTGAACGCAAGAGCAGAAACATTCACATGCTTCAGATTAACAGAAAATCTGGCTATGTGAAACAGATTCAGTTCACATGAAACTCTGATGTTAAATATTTCTAATAAAAGTTGTTCACTATGATATATGTAAAGTGAAAACAGATTCAATTCACATATAAGTTAAAAAAAGTACACAAAAAAATGTGAATGAGATGGTTACTAGCAATAAGTAAACGTATCCCAAACGAAAGAGAAACCACATTCAATTAAACCGCTTCCAAAAAAATAAAATAAAAATGTTAACCAAACATTAAAAAAAACATCATCTGAGGCATTACTCATAGACAAGACAACATCTTGACCAAACATAAGAAATGTAAAAACCATGAATCCAACATTCAATTACAGAGAACGGTTCAAAGTCAGGAACTTTAATGGCGCGTAGTAACAGAAAATCACAACCCAGAACACGAATTTGAAAAATAAAGAGACAGAACACTACTACATACACTGTACATACGGAAAGTTCAAAACTTTCCACAAACATATAGGAAATTGAGAAATGTAATTTGACAAGGAGAGAAACTTACACTAGAGAAGAGGAAGAAGGAGTCAAAGGAAGCGTAAAACGTCCATGGAGAGTGGAAGAAGAAACTTGAGGATCAGATGCAAGGGAGAAGAAGAAGATAGGCGGCGATGAAGAGAAAGACGTCACCACCATTTCTAAGCCTTTCATATTTTCCCAAGCGCCTTTCTCTGTTTTTATATTCGTTTTGGTGGATTAAGTAGCCAAACGCCAGTTAACACGCCGCCGTTTTAGACCACCAACAAAAAATACATAAAAATCTTATCCAATAAAATTTATAGAAGACACTGGATTAACACCAAGACTATGGTTGTTCAAAAAAAAAAAAAACACCAGGACTATGTTTAACATAAATGTATTATTATTTTTATTCTAAAAGAATTGTTAGATTAATAATTATACAATAGATAGATTTACTGATATATAAGGGTCAATGGAAAATAATTTAATTTGCACCATATTGTCTCCATTAATTTGTTTTTAGCACTTATATTTTTAGCATTGATTAATTATATTATTACAAACTATGAAAAGCATTATATATATGATTACGAGGATTTTATGTTTAAGTACATCATCCTGAACCACTTCGTGACAGTCAATTTCTAACGGTACTCACCATGTTAAAGATTTTTTGTAAGATTTTTCTTTAATATTTTGCATAATTCATCGGGGAATTGAAACTCAGACTTCTTAGTGTAAAATCAATTAATTTGTTTTCTACAGTTCAATTCCTAAATTTGTTAGTGAATAAGTATTGGAATACTAAACTTTGATCAAACATTTTTTAAAAGGCTTTCACAAACATTTTTTTATGTAGGGTTGATAAGCTAAAATGTTGGTTAAAACATCATACATGAGCAAGGAATCGATTTCAAGACAATAAAATGAATTTTACAACCTTGAAATAAAAGTGACTCTATTTGCGAGTCATACAAAGTTCTTTATTTACTGCCAAGAACATGTATACAAATTGGATAAATGAAAAAGATTTACATTTGGAAATGAATCAGGAGTTTGGAAGGGAAAGCCAAAGGAGGAGCCGTTGTGGCCTGTTGAGATATCTAGCTTGCCACGCCGGCTCAGCACTCTCTTCCACGAACCCACTTTTCATGTATAGCCTCTTCGCTGCTTCATTGACCACCGTCACATGCACGTACATATCCGTTATTCCTGGAACCATAACCACAACTCCTTTACTAAGTCCATTTTTTTTTGAAAGTGTACTATTATAATCAAAGTTCTTTACCCCATTCTCTAGCAACTACTTTGGACTTTTCAATTAGTTTGTAACCAACTCCATTACGATGCAGCTCTTTCGCAACACAGACGTTGCTCAAGTATGCCCTCGCAAAATCCACACTAAACCCCTATATAACAACAACAACAAAAAAAGAGCTTCTCAATTTTGTCTGAAGCTTTTTGTTAAATACAAAGTTTGGTAACATGAAACATACCTCTGGTTTTGTTCCAGCGATTTCATCAGGAAGCCAACGGCATTGGTTAAGATCAAGGCTCCCCACCACAACTCTATCTTCTATCCCATCAGAATACTGAAAAAAACAGATGAAGCATTCCATATCATAAACTAAAGCAACAACTTGACTCTCTCACAAAACCTCCAAAGTATTACTCCCTTCTTTTCACAATACATGATGTTTTTACTTTGATACACAAAGATTAAAATAATTATTTTTCAAAAAAGTAACTTCAAAAATATAAGTTATAAATCATTCACCCAATTATAGAAATGACTGCAAAAACCTCATTGGTTAAACAATTTTCAGTAAAGCAAAAAATAATATAAATATCAGAATATCATCTATTTCGAAACAATAAACATCTTCTAAAATTTCATCTATAAAAAATATTATTTTGAACAGTAACCTCCAAATTGTTAAAAACAAAATTTTATCAAAATTTTTACTAAATTATCTGTCAACTCTTAAAATTTCAACGCATTTATAAAAGTAAGCCTCTTCAAAGTACCTTGAAAAAAGTCTACTATGCTAACTCGACTAGTATGCACACGTAACAACAATACAAGAAGGCCAAATGAAAAGACAGACCTTACATGCAGAGCATAAATCCTCAGAAGAGGTTGATGATAATTGCGACAATGGAAGAGTCGCATTTACGCAGGACACCCTCGTAAAACCTTCCCTCTTCCCTGAAACTCTCTCCTTAAGCGCCTCGAACTCACGTTCTGCCAAGTATTTTCTGTGATCCTAAAGAAAACTTGAACAGCAAAACGTAACATCAGCACAAGAACATAACGACAAAAAAAACCTCAAAGAACATGATAACTACAGCATTCAAGATCTTCTTGAATATGTACACAACCCAAAGATACCAAAAAAAGATGTAATAGGGAGAAGAACTGACTTGTATATTGTAAGAAGAAGGGTTTAATTCGTTGAATGTCCGGACGCGGAGGCAAGCTGCAGCCCAAAGCTCGTTCTCGGACACTGTTTCGGATAAGATGATCGCTGACCTGTCGATTGCTGGAGTAAG
This sequence comes from Eruca vesicaria subsp. sativa, assembly GCA_932364175.1. Taxonomy (NCBI): domain Eukaryota; kingdom Viridiplantae; phylum Streptophyta; class Magnoliopsida; order Brassicales; family Brassicaceae; genus Eruca; species Eruca vesicaria. The sequence continues at coordinate 9,928 of CAKOAT010135488.1, forward strand.
AATTTGTGAGGCGGAGATAGGACGTAACCGGAGCCTATGTGAAGGAGAAGAAGAACGGAATCCATCTGTGTTTGACTTGCTGAAAATGGCGATAGAGCATGGAGGAAGAGATGAACAGAGGGACAACATTTTTGGTGGACTAACCATGTCCTCAGCTTCTTGCTAAGTTCAAGCTGCAATATCTAGGCCCAATGGGCCCACAGTTTTTATTACATTTTCAATTTTTGTCTAATTGAATAGATTTTGTTTTTTTCTAATTGAATAGATTCTGTAACGGCGTTTCATTATATATGAAATAAATATTGGATTTGTTTTTTTAAAAAAAAAAATATATTCGAAATTTAAATCTGAAATATTACGAATCGAAACTCGAATCTAAAATAAACATTATTAACTAAATTGGTTCTGATTGTTATATAGATATATAATTTGAAAAGTATCTAAAAAAGTTGAACTCATAAACTCGATCGAACGGGTATCTGGAAACATATATGTATTTTTATCTAACAAAAATATCATCCAAAAGAAAGAATATCCACAAAATACCAGTTCCATGTCATTAACAAACAAAAAGATGTCGTAAGTAAAATTTTATTTCCAAAAAAAAAAAAAAATTGTATCAAGAATCAGGCTCTTTAAACAAGTTTGCATACAGCTTAGTTAATGCATGTTGATGCTTTACAAGAAGATATATTATATTAGGATGGTTTAGTACAATGGGTTTAGTTAAATTAGATTCTGGTTAAGTCTCCTTTCACTTAACCGGTACCATATATATATATGTGTCATATACAGTAGAAACAGATTGAGCTGAATAACAAACTTTCTGTTTTCATTTTCTTTTCTTTTTTTTTTCTTTTTTTTGGAACATTTCTGTTTTCATCTTCTTCAACCTTGCTCTCTCGTTTTCTTCTTCGTGAATCTCAAATTCAATCTCGAGATCAAGTCTTGATATGGTATCAGAACCCACACACGAATCTTCCGCTACGATACGAGCTTCCCGATATCTCTTTTCTCGCGATTCTAGCGTCATTTGTGTTTCGCAATCAGGGATTTCGTTTTGCCGCTCATCTTCTGTTACTCGTTGATACTTTACTTGAAGCTCTTGAGCAAAACAGAATTTGGGATATTGTTACTTTGCCAGATGGGAAGAATGTGGTGGGGTGTCATTGGATTTTCACTTTGAAGTATAATTCGGATGGTACTGTGGAGCGTCCTAAATCTCGTTTAGTAGCTCGGGGTGTTACACAACAAGAGGGTGTTGATTACTTGGAAATTTTTTCTCCAGTTGCTAAATTGACTAGTGTGAAGTTGTTGTTGAGTCTTACATCTGCGAAGGGATGGAGTCTGACACAAATGGATGTGTCTAATGCCTTTCTTCTTGGTGATCTTGATGAGGAAATCTATATGAGTCTTCCTCAAAGCTATACGCCTGCTCCTGGAGTTATTTTACCTCCAAAATCGGTGTGTCTACTTCGCAAAAGTTTATACGGTTTGAAGCAAGCTTCTCGCCAATGGTATAAGAGATTTTCCTCAGTCTTACTTGGTGATAACTTTGTTAAATCTCCAGCCGATAATATGTTGTTTGTGAAGAAGACATCTGACTCATTTGTTGCAGCATTAGTATATGTTGATGATATACTAATTGTTGGTGATAGTGACACTGTTGTTGATGATCTTAGGACTTTGCTACGTTCTGAGTTTAAAATCAAAGATCTTGGTCCAGCGAGGTACTTTCTTGGTTTGGAGATTGCTCGATCCTCTTCTGGTATTTATGTCTGTCAACGCAAGTATACCCTGAATTTACTTGAGGATTATGGTTTGTTGGGATGTAAACCAAGCTTTATACCGATGGATCCTAATCTGCGTTCGACAAAGGATCTTGGCAAGCTATTGTCTACTCCTACTCAGTATAGAGAGCTCATTGGTCGTTTGTTATACTTATGTATAACACGTCCTGATATCACTTTTGCAGTCCATCAGCTCAGTCAATTTCTCTCTGCTCCTACAAATGTTCATTATCAGGCAGCTCTTAAGGTCCTTCGGTATCTCAAGACTAATCCATGACAAGGCTTGTTGTTTGAGTGCTTTTGCTGATGCTGATTGGGCAGCCTGCAAGGATACACGGCGTTCTGTTACAGGCTTTTGTGTGTATATTGGAACATCTTTGATCTCTTGGAATCTAAGAAGCAGACAGTTGTAAGTAGAAGTAGCACAGAAGCTGAGTATCACAGTCTTGCTCTTGCTACATGTGAACTTTTATGGCTTCAACAACTTCTCAAGGATCTTCATATCACCACGACTTCTACACCAAAGCTTTTATGTGTCAACAAGTCGGCTGTTCATCTTGCTACTAATTCTGTCTTTCATGAGCGTACAAAGTATATCGAGATAGATTGTCATACTGTACATGATCAGATCAAGGCTGGTTATCTTCTTACTCTTCATGTTTCTTCTGGAAACCAGCTTGCTAATATCTTGACTAAACCACTTTATCTAGGTCCTTTTCTCTCCATGTTGCAGAGACTTTCACTGTCAAGTCTTTTTCTTCCAGTTCTGCAGTCAAAGACTTGAGAGGGTGTATTAGGATAGTTTAGTACAATTGGTTTAGTTAAATTAGATTCTGGTTAAGTCTCCTTTTGCTTAACCAGTAACATATATATATGTGTCATGTACAGTAGAAACAGAATGAGCTGAATAACAAACTTTTTGTTTTCATCTTCTTCAATTTTTCTCTCTCGTTTTCTTCTTTGTGAATCTCAAATTCAATCTCGAGATCAAGTCTTGATATATTATGTCCCAAATAAAGTAATAGCTACAAAGTATGGAAGGATTACAATGAGGATGGTAAGATGATGTGTACCATGAGTCAGTCTTTGTCATTATCCTATGATTGTATGTCTTTCCATGCATCCAGCTCTTATTGGTTCAAAGATATATCATTTCATCAAATAATAGAAAGAAAACATATTTTCTATCGGTGGACATAGGGCTGGGCAAAAAATCCGGATCCGAAGAACCGAACCGAACCCGATCCGAAAAAGTAGTATTGAACCCGAATCGAAATTAATTTAATATCCGAATGGGTTCACAAATTTGGTATTTAAAGAACCGAACCCGACCCGAACCGAAGTATTTCGGGTACCCGAATATATCCGAAAGAGATTTATATACCTATATATATTAATTATTTTAGATTTAATGTATATAAAAAAATCAATATATATAAAATACTTTGAAGTTGTTCAGAATACTTGCAAATATATGTAAATCGTCAAACATATATGTCTAAAATTGCTAAAGTACACTCAAAACATCAAAAATACTTTAAAATATTATTGATTCACAATCCAAATATTCAAATCAAACTAATTTATATGTTAATTTTAGGTATTTTGACTTATGTTATTCAATTATTTGTAATATATTATTTTGTTTATAAATTTTTAGAAGTTTAAAGTATATAATCAATTTTAAAATTTTTAAAAAGAATTTAAATGGGTTATCCGAACCCGAACCGAACCCGCAAAGATCCGAACCGAACCCGAACCGAAATTTAGAAATATCCGAATGGGGCTAAAATTTGTGAACCCGAAAACTCGAAACCCGAATAGATCCGAACCGAACCCGAATGGGTACCCGAACGCCCACCCCTACGTGGACAGACATAAGAAAAATCGACTAATAAACAAATGAAGAAGCTACTACACTTACACAAAAAGACTAGAAATAGTAGCACAAAGAAAGTCCCATTGTAACTCATTTAGTATGTTGCATATATAACAGATAAAAGACATAGAAATATGCAACCTCACACACACACAAGAGAAAGCGATCAAAGAGTTGTCTTAAAGGCTGTATTTTACGTACTCAAGAGTAAGATGATGGCACTTTAGATATCTTCTTTGGTCTAAGTCTTGGTTTGTTCTTTTATATCTCAGGACATAAGTATCTAACGCCATCGGCGTACCCTATTGTTCCTGAAGGCGCAACAACCAACAGAGTAGACAATAATGAGGAATACGAGGAAGACAATGTTCACCTCAGCCACTTTTTTCCACGAGTTCCTGAGGTTGTCAAGCAAACCGGCCTTGCACGCTTGGCAGTTGTAACATAGAGTCCCCGGCTTATTGTCCCAAACGTTACAATCCTCGTTTGTGTATGGACCATTAGTCTTTGTCCAATTAATCGGACTCACGTAGGTGAAGTTACAATCATTAGACGGCTTACAGCAACCAGACTACACAAATAAGCACACAAAAAAGGTGTTCAGTGAAATTCATCATATGAAATAAAACGACTCACATTATCACAATAGTATAGTTATCCCTAAAAACTCACTTGGTTTCCTAATTTTTTTTTTCTAAAAAAAAAAAAAGTTAAAAGCAAACCAATTGCGGGCTGTCATGTGTCAATGAAGTCCGCGAACAGTGCAAAAAATCCATAAGAATCGGTTCTTAATTCATAGTTTTTGTAACCGTCTCTTATACTGTTCATGGACCCACGTAAAAAATCCCCCTAAGAAACTCAGTAAGAAATCTCTATAATAACTTCGGTTACATGTTACATAACAAAATGTAGCCAAATGCTACCTAAACTATGATAAACTATAAACGTTTTATGTTATTTAAATTTGAAACCTCTTTGTAAAAAAAAAAAAATTGAATAGAATGTGACCTGAAGGGCATTGAGATTGGTCTTGTAGAACTCATTAACAGTGACCGTCGCATAGCGACTACTAAAAGTGGAACACACGTTGGAGTAAACCAAACAGCTCCTAATCCGATCCCAATTCTTAGCGTTACCAACTCTTTTCTGCAGCCAGTTAGAGTAATCTCCCACACGGTACTCCTTATACCCTCTATCAGACAAAACCTCACCGGCACCACGGTTAGTAACAACGAAGGCAAAGATGGTGAAACAGAATCCAACGAGTATGAGAATGAACATAGCGAAAAGGTAAAGCCATAGGAGGAAAGAGACACGGCAGCAAGCGCCAACGAGGCCAGCGATGGAGACGAACATGAGGAAGATTCCGAGGAGGACGATTGGTTTGTCGAGGAAACGTTCACACTCGGTGGCTGCATTTTTGCCGAGCCAGATTCCGGCGGAGAGGATGGGGATTGAGAGGAGGAAGGTGAAGAAGTTGAGGATTCCGACAAGGTTGTTGCTACACTCAACCATTTTTGTTTGGTGTTTAAGGCAGAGGTCTCTAAAGTTATGTCTGGTGGAAACTAAAAAATGACACTCATTACTCATGCCGCCGAAGTTAGATCTTTACGCAACAGGTAGTTTTTGTCCGCGACGAAAAACTGTTGGGATGTAACTGTCAATGACAGGTAGATAGGCACTTTGCAAATGACACCCTATATTTGTTAGAAATGACAAAATAGCCTCAAAATTTAAATTGGGAGTTTTAAAATCCAAGCTTAAATCATTATTAATCCAAAAGAATGTCTTGCAGTTTAATTTATTTGATCAATCAAAGAGAAGAGATTAACAAAAAGATAGAGATGGATTGAAATGATCATCCACACGACCTTATGGCCTTAAACAAAAACATGATGAAAGAGAGCTTTCTTGCTCAAGATCAGAGAGGACCAGGGAAAGTTCCGGTCTCTCTCTGCTCGTTCCACTTGTCAACCTGAGGAAAGATTAGCGCATAGTTAAAGAATGTGGGCAGAGAAAGATGAAGATGATTATGAAGAAACAGAGGAAAAGACATAAAGAAGGTAACAAACCCATTCACCAGGGCAGAGAGCACGGTAGTACTTGGCGAACCTCTCGCATTCATTGGAGTCCTCACCCTTTGCAGTCGTGCACCTACAGATAATGGTTTAGAATAGACACTAACTCAAATCAAAGAAGACTACATGTTGTTGAAACTAGAACAAGAGTGTACCTGTGGAACTCAATGTAACGGGTGAAGCAATGCCTTGTCTGGTTCGTTGTAGGGAAACGGAAATCAGCAGGAGCAGTTTTCAGTTCAATCTGAAACAATTACAAAACAAGTAAGACAGCGAGATGCACTTCCTAGTAACTCACAAAGATGAAACTAAAGGATAGAAATAATTTCTTTTCCAATTCAAAGCTTTACCTTTTTCTTCCCTAATTTAGTTATATTTCTTCTCTATTCAAAAACCTCTTTAAAATTCAAATCTTTCATCTATCTCTGTTTCGCCTTATGATTCCTAATCTAACTCTACCATATTGAACACATCACGCAAGCAACAAAACCTAGTAGCTTAGCTTTCATCAAAATCGAATTACATATACAACAAATCTTAACGATGTCGTATTTTAGGTGAATCATGAGAAAGTGATCAATCAGATCGAATTTTCAGAAACAAAAGTTTCGATTTTTTTTTCATGTCCTCATTTTACAATCTCCGGCGGAAAAACAGAGTTAATATCATTCCTATCTATATTAAATAAATAAGAAAATATGAAAGATCACCTCATCCTCCATGGCTGATCCGAAGACGAACGGTGAGAAGTTTTGGTCTATTGAAAAATGAAATTTGCAGATGGCCAATGTTCTCTCCAGTGACGACTAGGAGAAAAGCCAATGAGGCCGTTTTGGGCTTTCGGACAATCATGGGCCTAAGATTGTATTATTTGTTGGTTCAAGTTTTAACGATCCGATGGTTTAAGTCGGTTTAATAGCCGATTTGATTCGGTTTATTTTGACAGATTTCATTTTTGGGTTGTTTCCGGACCGGTCAAAGAGAGTAAAGAAGTGACTGTATGAGACCAAAGCCACGCTACTGTGAGCAGCTGAGGATAGCCCTCTAGAACTGCTGGAGAGAATAGTGATATTCTCTTATCTTATGCACACACCTAGAACCTCTTCAAGATCAAGAAACAGTGATGAAGTTTTTCTATGATTGGACAATGAGCTTGGTTTTGCTAAAAGACTGTCAACATTAGCGGGTACGATCTAGCAACGGTTGCTGTTTAATCTGTTTTATATTCTTGACAAATTACCTGTGATGAACAGCAGAGAATACTTGGAACAACACTCAACAACGTTGCAGAAGAAGCAGCCTTGCATGATAGGAAATGTTATCATTATCAAACATGTCGTAACCATTGTTTAGCCAACATAGAGACTCAGCTTAACCATTGTAGATATTCACAGTGCATTTTGGGATCCCATAAGTTATCTCTAGGTCATGATGCGCTCGCTCTGTCACAACAGTATTCACAGTTAATCAAAACAAAACGACAAATGACTTTATTCGAGAGGCTCCTCAACGAGTTCAATAATTTTTAGTTTTCAACTACGGAAACCAAAAACTGAAAAAAAAAAAAAGCAGGAGTAGAGTTGTTAAAAGCAGGAGTGACAAGTCTTGGTCCTCCGCTGCAACACAAAAGATTTAAACTTAGAAATGGTTTCCTCTCACCTTCCCGCGAACTATGATGTAACTCAAACCTCATCCATGGAGCCAAGTTTTCTCTCCATTCCTTTTAAGCCTCAATGTTAAAATACTTCAATGACAGAAAAATTGCTTCTTCAAACTGTGACTTCAACTTCATTGTCGCTGTAATCTCCCCAGCACTTGCCTCCTTGTCCTTTCTCGTCGGTTACCTCTTGTGCTGTGGTTTTCTCTTCACCTACTATCGAGTGTCCGTTTTCAGATGTTTCTGTAGTTTCTTGTGCAATGACTTCTTCATCCTCAGCAGCTTTCTTCTCCTTGTTACTCTCTTCTTCACCTCCACTCTTCTCCTCAGCCATTTCAGTACCAGGTATAGAATGTCCATTCTGAGGCTGTACAGGTATGTTACACGGATATGCACCTTCTGCTACTGGCGACAACGGGTACCCATTCTGTGTTATTTCCGTGCCATTATAGCCGTTTGGTGACACTGGATAGCCATTAGAAACCCATGGCTGACTCGGTATGAACTCAGCTGCATGAGGGTTCATTATTCTTGGACCAATGAACTGATTAGCCTCTCCATTGGACTCAGCGATACTTGGGAAGCTTGGTTTGTTACGAGGAACTCTGTTTCCAGATCGGTTGTAACCACCACCTGAGAGCCTAGGCCCATAGGGAACTCGAGCTGTTACAGATTGGTGAGGAGCTGACCTTCGGATATGGTTTACAGGAAGCAGTGGCGGCATGTTTAGTGGGGAGGGAAGGATCCCCACGTGGTCGTTGAATCCTGGAACTGCTATCGACCCGAAAATTGGAATGGTTGTTGGGGTATAGGGCGGTGCAGAAGCAGAGAGCTTCTTGCTCATCTCCTTTTGTGCCTCGCAGGCTTCTTGCTTTTCTCCATCTGCAACTATTGATGTCTTTGGGCTTGGGTCTCCATTGGGCAGATCTTCCGTTTCACCATCTACTGCTTTCAGTTCAGTACCAGAGACATCCTTATGTTGCTTCACTCCATTTGAGTCCTCAGCCGTTTGTACACTTTCAGATTTTCCTTGACTGGCATCTGAAACAGCTGTCTCTGTTGGAGATCCTTCTTCTGCTGCCTTTTCAGCCACCTCTCCTTGTTCATTGCTATCAGCATTTTTTGCTTCCGTTTCTGTAGCCACATGTTTATTCTCACTAACAACATCCTCAGACTTAACTTTTTCAGGACCATCTACTGCAACCTTTGCTGCCTCCAAAGTGTCTGGAGCAGTAGTTTCTTCTGACAACTGCTCCGCAACTATTTTCACAATTGTTCCAGGGGGTGCCAGTGCAACTTCTTTATAAGAAAACAGTTTTCCAGCTTGGGGAGTCACAGGACTCACCATCAGAGTTGGCTTATTAACCTGTTCGGTGCAAGGTGAGCTTGCCAGGGCTGATTTATTGTTTACCACCTTTTCTCCAACTGCATTGGAACTGTTTTGCTTTCTGTTCAAACTTGAGCTCTTCAAAAGCTTCTTCGCGTGCTGGGATGTGGAGCCACCAGCAGAGATTGTAAGCTCATTTGAATAAGTCTTTGGGGAGGTGAAATTGTTGGATTTTCCTCTGCTTTTTGTTGTCTGCTGGGTCACGTTCATGAAGTTTGTGTTCAGCTTTGCCAGGCTGGGACGGGTTCTACGCCCAGAAGGATGACGATTTTTCGGGACAGCTTCTTGCCATCCTTCGTCAGAGTCATCATCCACTTGGGGCCTGGAGTCTATCTTAACCAGCGTGGGCTGATCTTGAGGTTTCAAGTCACGTTTCTCAACCTTTGTTTCTTCAGGTTTTGCTTCTGAGTTGTTCTCTTTGTCACTTGAACTCTCTCCAGTGACATGAGTCGGACTCAGAGTTTCATCATCTTTCTGATTATCTTCAGACACAGGTCCTGGACTTTGTCCTGGTCTTCCCTTGACCTGAATAAACATTTTAGATCAAAATCTGTCACAACTTAGTTAATGAGAGAAGTTCATCAAAAACATGGATTAAGTCAGCAGAAAGCAACTATGACCTTTAGGCGAGCTTTCCTTTGGGCGTCTTTTGCTTTAAGATCAGTATCCGGAGTTATATAATCCAGCAGGTCTGATACACTGTTATTGGGAAGAAAGCTTTTGGTCCTTTGTACAATATGTAACGGTCCTAAGAATATACGAAGACAAACGTTTTAATACCTGAGATGGCCTTTGCTGGAAATAGAAGCGTCTGGCTTAGGAGTACCATTTCGTGCAGCTTCTTGCTGTTCCAGAGCTTTAGACTCAAAATACTCAAGCCACGCAGCCGCATCCTAAAACAGTTCTTGAGCGTAAGAAACCTTCAAAGGGAAACTCCATGTAAATCGAAAGCTAATTACACACCTGTGTCCGAAGATCCTCAGGGCCTAGTTTTGCCTGTAGAATCTGTAGAGTGGTCTGCTCATGTTGGACGCTCAAAGAGTAGGCTTCCATCAGAGAAAGAGCAATAGCAATAGCATGGTAACTTGCAGCAGTCTGAAAAATTTAAAAATTTACAACAGAAATAATTCTTTTTTTTAAGTGCGTTGTTTACCTTCCACAATTTTCTGTTTAAGCTCAAGTCCTTGTTTAGAAAAACGAACCTGGATATGATCAGCTCCAAGTAGTCTCTGGTTACATTTCAACGCTTCATGAAGGTATCTTAAAGCCACATGGACATTCCCCAAACCTTCTTCCATCATCGCTACATTGATATAAGTGGCAGCAGTATTTGGATGTGACGGTCCACATGTTAGATGCAAAAGATACAATGCACGGTTGACATATCTACAACACGAATAACATGTTAGCAGCTTGAAAACAATTAATTTTTTTTCGGCTTTGGCTTTGAGAAATACAGAGAGCATACTTTAAAGCTAATTCTGTGTGTTGAAGACGATAGTAGAAGACGGCTAGGTCGCCGTAGCTTTTCATTGTGTCTGGGTGATCAAGTCCAAGTTCCCTTTCATTTATGTCGAGTGCTTTCTGCTGATAAATGGTAGCCTGAAAAATCAAAACTGATTAGTTGCAGCAGATACATTCTTCTGCACAGGAAGTAAGTGAATTGAGCGATGCCTTGGAGACAGTCCTGAATTTTATTAAAGTGAATACCTGGTTAAAGTCCCCAGTATGGTACAGCACAACAGCAAGTAGACTGTATGCTCCGGCGGTCATTCTATGATATGGACCGCACACTGCTACAAGCTTCGTCAGTGCCTATAGAGTCAACCAAGAATATCAACTCACTTAAACCGTTTGAACTAAAATAAATACAATCAAATCAGAAAAAAATGTCAGAAACAAGCTGAAGGGTTGATTCAGACTAGTTCAACAGCATCATTACATAGTTAGTATATACTGAGTGGTGGCAGTCAAAGAACGGATCAGTGTATTCAGACTAGTCAAGAGCTTCATTACGTGGTCAATATATAAAAGAGGAACGAGAAAGAGATCAGTTATACCTTGGTACCATAACTGACAGCATCCTCTAGTTTGCCTTTATCCAAGGAAGTTTTGGATGATTCCAACAAAGTGCGTCCATCAGCGGATGAACATGCAACGTGCTGCACACAAAATTAGTGCTCTTTAGTCACTTAACAATTTCACTTTTCTGTTATGGCTTACTACTGGAGTTAGATAGTTGCACAATGGTACCTTGTATACAGGAACCATACTGATAATATCCAACTTCTTGAATGGACATGATGTCTCCATCTCATAGTCTTTAGGAACAAGCTCCAGTCCAACCTTTGAAACAACATATGAGAACGTAAGGTTAGATTGTCGCAACTAAAAGAAAAGACAGATTGACATTTGACAGTCGCAAACCTTGTGTGACAGTCCCCTAAGAATGGAGAATTTTCTCAATTCCTCGTAACCTTCATGCTTCCAATCCCACCCATATCTCTTGGAAATAAACGTTTCTACCCAGGTCCACTTTATCTTTTCATCACATTCGCTCTCAGTGTCAGACGGTGTTCCCAGTAGGACATTTAAGCATGTTGCTATTGAGATGGCTAGATCAGCAGTGTTTTCAACAGCTGCTACAACAGCCTGCAGTATATGCTTGTATGCCCGAACAATCATTTCATGAATACAGAGGGATTGCACGTGAGGGAGCTTGTCAGCCAGCTCCACCTAAGATGAAAGAAGAAAAGAGTGATTGCTAAATGAAATGAGGCACTTTGCTTATCTATACATAAGCATGTTCTGTTCTCCAGTTTGAAGCGAAGGTACCAAAAACTATGAATTGAAATGGTTACCACTCTCCCCAAGGAATGCATCTGTAAGCCTCTGGTGTGCATAAAGTCAGTCAGAGTTCTCCCATCGACGGGTGAGAGTTCAAGAGATCCAAAGTCTGCCACCTGCAATGTATCAAGTCGAAGTTTATGAGGAGCTGAGGATAACTACTAAAGAGGGTAGTAAAAGTCCAAGAAACTGACCAGTTTTGGAAGAGCGGTGTCAGTGTAGTATTTGCGGGACATTTCAATCAGCTCTCTGGGTGACTGCAGGGCAGGTTCATGGAGAGAGAGTACACAAGGTAAGATTCATAAGAGAAAACTAGGTAAGTATAAGTCATCCTTTACTACGAGCCTCGAATATAATAATGTTACCAGCTGGAGAAACAAACAAACCTTGAGATGAAAACCAGTTTCTGATTCCTTAAGACGTTGATATGCAGCTTCTGTCACCAATTCTTTCCACATTTTTTCCATTTCCTCATTTTGTTTCTCGAGTTCCTTCTGATCTTCAGTTTCTGATTTCTTGTCATTGTCAACCTTATTAGCAAGGGAATCCTTTCCCTGTTCAGACTTGTTAGCTTTCACATCAATCTTCTTTTTAATCTCCTTTAGCAGTGCACCTTGCTTTCCAAGACCCTTAACAGTTGGTTCAGGCTTAGCATCTTCAGTGTTCTTAGTCTCACTTTTATTTTGCAGATGTTGCACCCAACATGCTCCTAATTCCCACCTTATAGGCTTGGTATTTCTTGCGGGCTCAGCCTCTAATTTCTGCAGACTGTCCTCAAATACTTTCCTCACAAGGGACTTAGCCACACGTATTTGTTCTGAGTCTGCATTTGGTGATCTCTGAGCTATGCTCGAAGGCGTTGAAGACTTGTGTAGCAAAGTTCTCAAGCTGAAATGAATATTCATAAAAAGATTGCTAAATACAATCTATCTCCAAATGCACATAACATATGCCAAAGTGTCAATCATGCAAAGAGAGATATGTTAAGCAATGCAAATATGAGATGCCTTTGTTGCTTGAAACTTGTATACACCATGAGTGATAAGTAAGACTAAGGTATCTACAACACAAGAAGATTTTTACCTATTTACATTCAGTGCATTTGCACCTCCTTCTGATTGGTCTTCAATGTCTATATCCTGTGGGAGACTGCCCCCATCCAAGTTAAATTCAGCAGCAACTTTAACAATGGCTGTGAAACCACAATGTCTCACAACCACCACACCCAAGGTTGACGTATCCTATATGATGGAATAAATCTCAGTAACAAACCCAACAAGATCAAGCTAAGAAAATTATCCCAAACTATAACAAAATTACATGAACAGTCGCACTCTCATCAGCAGTGATCCCTTTAAGCAAATTTCTCTGAGCAAGTTCTTCCTGAGAGATCTCAAGAACCCGAGTCCCATCACTCTTCCGGTCAAGCTTAGCACTAGCATCAGGATCATCTCTAGCAACCCTAATGATCAAATCACCTACTCGTTCTTCATGGAAAGCCAACGCAGACGAGAGTTGATTACTCTCTACTACATTCTTTATAATCTCCACTGCTTTGAAAACAGAAACGTCGACGAATAGGCTGTGGAGTAGAAAAGCCTTCCTATCTCGAACTTGTCTCTCTTCAGATGTCTTACAAGGCATCGCTGCCAAAATCGCAAACTCCTTGGCCCACTTTCTCTTGTCATGCTTACCAGACCGGCTAACCCCACCGCCATCTCCTCCCCATGTCACATCCTCCACTGGAAGTGACGGGAAAGTAGACGGACTATCTGCAACAACCGGAGGAACCACCCAAGTATTTGCTCGGTAACCATAAGGAAGGTTTCCAAACTGAAAAAAAAAACAACAAATTATTACATGATAAAGCCTCCTAATCAAACATAGCATAGGGAAGTATAATTACATACTTTATTATGCTCAATGAAAGCTTTCATAAGAGTATCATAAGCCTGCAGACACAATCACAATAACACCAACAATGAGAATACAATAACTGAAAAAAAAAAAAAATGACTAAAATATACCTAAAAAGTTTTTCTTAACAATTAAAATGACTAAAATAATAGTACTTAAATGTTTTATTAAATATACATTTATACCCCTTGGTTTTTTTGTTTAGAATTGAGGAGTGGAGTTTTGGAATATGGTTTCAAACTTTAAAAAATAAAAAATAAAACTTAAAATTTTTAAAATAAAAGATGCTATTTTAGTCATTTTAATTTTTGAGGTCTATTTTTGTGATAAAAACTTAAAATATGCTATTTGAGAGAATTGCCCAAAAATAAATGGTAAAACCTTTAACTTACAGCATCAAAAGGCCTGCTTATCTGTTGAAGCAGCTCAACCAAAGAATGACACAGAAGCTGCTGCTTCCCAGCTGGATAAAAACCTGTTCTCGACGCAACAACTGTGATTGGCTTCCCACTTGACACTTTAACCTGTAAACGGTATACCAAAAGCATCCCAAAGGGAGTTCTACCCGTGATGTCTCAAAATACATAAATATATATATTAACATGAATATTTAATTGTGAGGTTCTTAAAAATATCTCAAATAAGATATCTAACTAAGAAACAGTCCTTACATCGATTTGAAAAAGATCATCTAATCCTTTATCTTCAACTGATGCACGAACAGATCTTCTGATATCTACAAAAATTCAAGAAAACGTTAATCAGTAAGCAGATCAGCTTCACAACGTTACGAGTTAGCGAGAAGGAAACTCACATTGGATCGGAGGAGTAAGATGTGAGAAGGAGAAGAATTCGTAAAACTGCCCGAGACGAGTCGGCGGACACATGTTGATTTCTCCCTTATCTCCACCTTCCGCAGCCTCACATCCGCCTCCGCCGCCTCCGACAGCGAGTTTCTTCTCCGATTCCTTAACCTTAGGGCTGAGAACGGAATCCGAATCGCCGGCATCTTTTTGGCCGGATTCCTTGGGAGACGAGCGAGGTACGGGAGGTTTCGACGAACCGAAGGCGGTGGTGCAAGCGACGATGTCGAGGAGCCGCCGTATGTGCGCGGTGGCTTTCTCCTCCGTGTAGTCCTCTGCGATTTTTTGAAAATTAGGTTTTGTTATTAATCACGTGTGAGTAGCCCTACGGGAGTAAAGTATTATCAGCCGTTGGATTAGGAAGAGTAACCTTCGACGATGGTGACGTGGCAGGGCTTGAGCGATACGATGTCAACGGAATCCTTGAGCCTGGTGCCACGTACCTGAACCCGAAAAGGATTACTTCTTTTATTTAGGCGGCAAATGTCAGAAATAGAGCTATAAACGTCGTTGTTCTGGGCCTACGCAACACCTTGCTGGGCCCATTAGCAAATATTGTAAAAACATGTTTTTTTGTTAAAAAAGAAAAATGACTTTTTTGCAAAAGATATGTAATGTAACGCCATTAGCCAAAATCATCATCGAGTAATCATCATCATATGCATGAAGAGGAAACCTGGTGAGAGAGGGAGAAGTTGGTGAAGTGGCATGTCTGAACATGGACCGCCAAGAGCTTCCTCACATCTAAGATTCTGTCCGTAGAGATTCCCTTTCACCAATAACATCAACAACTTGAGAGAATTGTATTCACTGGTTTTTTTTAAAACATTATCTTATATCAAATGCTAGTCTAAGGCTCAAACCTTGAGAGTCACTTGGGATTCATCTGGTGTTTCAACACTTATCTCTATGACAATGGGCAATACTGCACACAACCACCACACAATTATAATTTATTTTGTTTAAAAGAGCTAAAGAAACCAAAATTTGATTTGAATAACAATGAGAACCTTTCTCTTCCTTCTTCTTCTTATCTCCTTTGCTTTTGTGTGGCTTTGTTTTCCCAGCTTTAGGAGCCATTACTAATGGACACAATACTTAAAGCGTTGGGTTACAAAACCCAAACTGAATTTGATAGGTATTGAGTTACATATACCAAGCACTTTCTAGAGGAAGTGGATGAATAGTGATGAAAGGAAGGAAGAGGGAGAAGAGAGAAAGTGTGTGTGTGTGTTTTATAAGAATGACTTTGTGGTGGTGGTGGCAATGAGGAAGGAAGTAAAAGTAGTGATTGAGGAAATAGAGATTTGGAGAGAGAGAAAGAAAGGATAGGATAAGGTGTAAGCGAGCTCTTCTTCTCTAAGAGTGTTTTGAGGCTAAGTAAAATTGAGGCCTCTCGTTTCTTTTGTTTGCTTCTTTAACACCTCATCACCAACTTCATCTTTTTCTTTTCTATCTCTATCTCTCTCTTTTTGTTTTTAAACCAATTATATTAGTGTTTTCATCATCTAATTGAGATTTCACCCATGACTTCCCATATTTGATTAATCATTTTATTTGGTGTTCGAGAGAAAAAGAATATTCAAATTATTTTTATTTAATTTTTGAATAAACTAGAGAGTGGCTGGCTCAAATTTAGTATGGGATTATGTTAAAGTAAACTTTGGTTTTGTCTGGGCTTTTTTAGGCCACAAAATTATCACTTTATTATTAAAAGCGAAGCAAAATAAAAGAATAATTTTTAAATTGTGTTATGTTTACTTCTATGTCATTTTACTGAAGTGTCAATATAACATTTCTCCAAAATCTTCTTTTAAATTTAGAGTAATTACTAATTGTATCATTGGTATGACTTAATACACAAAAAGACAATGATACATAAAAAACTACATATTATATGGTTTTATTATAAGTATTGTGTGTTAAATTACAACTGATTTCATACTCCAACCATTGACTATCTTCTACGAATATCACTTATTAATCTATCGTTATTTTAAACTTTAAACTTTAAAGGTTGTGTATTATTTTGTAACATGGAGAAGAATAATTCCATTAAATAACTTCTACACAAACAAATATTCATACAATATTTAAGTATATATATATTATCACTTTTTAGCATAATATACAATCACAATAATGATGATTTTAGAATAAATTAAGATTTTTCATTATGCTCATATGAGCGATTATATCTAAAATTAATTTCATAAAAGTAATCAAGGCATGTTTATCAAAAAGATATATCCATCAATATCAATGGAGTCAAGAAACTTGCAATTTAAATTTAGCATGTACAATATCATATTTTCAGTAAGAGATATGACAAGTTCTAAGTTTACTTCCAGAAAGATAATGAAGATCGGCGTTTATGATCAAAATGGTTCCTATGTCTAAAACAATAAAATCATGTACTAATCCTTATAAATTTAGCATAATTATTTACATGTTTGATACATGTAACTTTGATAACTTTTCATCAAAGAAATAATCTATGAAAAAGGTAAGTTTAAATTTTTCATAAAAATGACATATTCTTTAAATTGATTTTTTTCAACACGTTAATTTTGTGGTCAGAAATAACTTCCAAAATATTAATGTCATATCTTTTAAATTTGACAATGATTTTATGCAATTTCTGAAAATATCCAACCGTATCTTTCTAATTAACCAGTTTGTTCTTAATTTATAATACATGTTAGATAATGTCAATTTTATTGATAAACTTTACATATAAGTTACAAACATATATAAATATATATATATATATCATTAAAAAAAAAATAATTATTCTTCGCAAGGTAAACTCACTCTATGCAAGGCGCAGATCTTATCCTAATCAATCATTAAACTCTAAATTTTTACAAAAAAAAAAACTAAAAAAAAAGAATCATTAATCTTATTATGAATTTTGCTTGAGCGTTGTCCTTGCTTATTGGTTGATCCAAGTTTCATTAGCTATAAGATTAACTGTGAGAACAAAAGAAATTAGTAGATATGGGCTTACCCGCTTGGGCAAAGCATTTTAGATGTTCTTTTAAATCAAAAAGAAACTAAAACAGAATTTGATGCATTGGGCTCT
Source organism: Eruca vesicaria subsp. sativa (assembly GCA_932364175.1). Classification (NCBI taxonomy): domain Eukaryota; kingdom Viridiplantae; phylum Streptophyta; class Magnoliopsida; order Brassicales; family Brassicaceae; genus Eruca; species Eruca vesicaria. The sequence goes on from CAKOAT010135488.1 coordinate 27,431, forward strand.
AATAAATCATGGAAGTCATACAAAGCTAAACGGAGACTTGATAAAACGTGGGCTTTTCTTTTACGTACCAAGGTTTTGTCTCTTTTCTTCCACAGTTCCAAGTTTTAAAGTTCAAACATGACTTTTTTTTTTGCTAAATTGTAAATGTCATTCATGGAATGAAGGTTTGGTTACAATAAAGTTGAAACCAGAATCTGCTAAAAAGCCATTCTGTTTCTAGTGACTGCAAAAAAGTTTAAAAAAGTCCCTAGAAAACAAGCAAATTAGAAAAAAGACATTCCTCTGCCTTTATTTACAAGTCATATATATCCATCAGAGAGTAATCAAAAGACAAAAACAGAAATGGGTGAGATCAAAGCTAGACGCATGATCCTCCTCTCTATCATATTCCTCTTCTTCTTCTTTTCCGAGACAATTTTTGTGTGTTCAGCTAACGAGCATGGGTCAAGAAATCTTGCAGTGGTGATGAAGCAAAGGGTGAGAAACAGAGGGTCTCCTAATTCTAACACAACGTCCGCAGCTTCAACTATGATGTTACCAAGCTCCTTCCATGTGGGTGCTGCTTCCTCCTTCCTCCTCGCTCTTCTTTTTATAGTTTCTGTTTGTGGTGATTTGCTGATTCAGAGTGATTTCTTTTTATGTTTTTCTAGGATTGATTTTGTAAAGAATATCAAATGGTCTAAACTCTGTTTTTTTAACACCTCATCACCAACTTCGTCTTTTTATCCTCTATCTCCTTTTTATTTTTATTTTTTTTTTAAAAACAATGATATTTTAATGTTTTCACTCATGACTTCTCATATTTGATTAAACAAATTAGTTTGTATTATTCTTGAATAAACTAGAGCGTGTGCCGGATCAAAATCAGTGATTGGTTTTGTTTGGGCCTATTGGGCTTATTTTAAGAATTGAATCTTGTAAAAGGCTACTCGAAATAGCCCATTGATAGTGTTACGCGTCAGCAAGATTGTATCTTTCTTCACAATCAAAAAGGCGAAATTAATCAAAATCCAAAACGATTCAAGAAAAAGATTTGTTTATTAGCATCAGAATGAATGAACGGAGTACAGTATTAGTGTTAACAGCAACGAGAAATTGAGATTACATGATACGGTGGTGCGCCGAGCGATTAAGAAATTGAGATTACATGATACGGTGGTGCAACCAACGAAACGGTTTTAGACTCAGTTCGAGCCGAGAAAGCGGCGGAGTGCGATTACGGCGGGGACGAGGATGACGAAAGCGATGAGCACGATCTTGATGAGTCCACGGTATCGAAGTTGCTTGCTTTGAGCAGTGGCAGCTTTGCGACGAGCGGCGTCCATGGCGGCATAGCGGCGAACGATGGAGGCGGGACGGCGACCCATTGTTAGTTACTTTTCGAGAGAGTAAAAAGAGAGAGCACAGAGATGACTAAAGACTGAAATTGCTGTTGATCATAAGAAAAAGACGGAATCTTACTTATATAGGCGGGCTCATCCGAAGATTAACTAACAGAAAAAAATCTGTAACTAACCTTTCGTCAAAACATAAAAAAAAAAAAAAAAAAAAAAAAAAACTGTAACTAAATGACTGATCTGTTGACCGGTTAAGTGTAAACCGACGGTTACGATAACTTATTGAAATATAATTAAATCTTGACATTTTGGTTTTTACTTTTTATAGACAGTGTCATCTTTTTTCGTTCTCTTATTATTTAAACCAAACTCTTTTTTTTTTTTTTGTCAAATTAAACCAAACTTATTAACAAACATTTTTTTATATATCAACTACATTTTTAGTATTTCAACAAGTAAAATATTATTTACAAAATACTGAATATGTAATTTAAAATTCCTAATATTTAATATTAGGTAGAGAAGTTTGATAGTTTACAAAAACTGAAATCTTACAATGTTTTTCTTTCTCGCATCTCGTTTAAATCAAAACAACCAAAACTAGAATTAAAAAAATAATTATCAAGATTATTCTTTTTTTAACTCATAAATTTGTTATTACGATGGAAAAACTCATTTTTGTACTTTTGATGAAATTTTTTTCTTTGTGATTTCGGAGAGAAATCTCTTTTTTTTTTCTTGTGCGGTTTTGGTAAAAAATCTAACTTTGTTATTTTTACGAGAAAGCTATTTTTTTCATTTTTAGCATAAAAACTCGATTTTTATGAATCCCGTAGAAAAACTCATTTTTTATGAAAACATTAATTAAAAAAAAAAAACTCACTCTCTCTGTTTCATAAAAAATGTCAATTAAATGATTGTCACACATATTAAAAATCTCTTAGACACTCCGTTTATCATATATTCACTACTAGCTAACTCTTTTTTCCTCTAATAATATATTAATAAAATGGTGTTTTAAATGAATATATATATATATATATATATATATATATATATATATATATATATATATATAAAATTGAAACATTCCCGCGGATAGATCTAATAAAGTTTTTGTCACAAATCTAGACGTTAAAAAAATGATCAAAATAGACATAAATATTTTATCAAAACTAAGTAAATATACACTTATACTCTTTGGGCTAATAAATCCTAGACTTTTTTTTTGTTTAGAGTTGAGGAGGCGGGTTTTGAGGATATGATTTCAAAGAAAAAAAATTAAAATTTTCAAAAAAAAAAAATGTTTTTTGGTCATTTTAGTTTTTAAGATCAATTTTGTGATAAAAACTTAAAAGTATCTATTTGAGAGAATTTATAAATTATGCTATACAATTAACATATATCCCACGCGTATTAATTATACATTTATAAATTGTCTTATGATGAATTTAAGGCAGTTTAAGGTCATATTCGCAACAGATTGTTCTTAGTTGGTGAAATGGTTTAAGTACCTTGAGAGTGGCTCGCTTTTGAAAGCTAATTGAAAGACATTATGACCCTGAAACAATAATCTATTGTAAAAACTAAATTCAGTAAACATGAGATAATCCACTTTTAGGTACATGAAATTAAAGGAAATTTATGTAAATATATTTACAAGTTTGTATCTTTTCTACTAAAAAAAAAAAAGAATTTCACGGGTTTTTTATGGTCATCCATGTCCAAAAATCACAAAAAGATGTAAAGTCACATCCAATTCTTAATATATAATTAAAACATATATGAATTAACAAAAAAATCATCTTAAACCTTTTAACAAGAAAAAAAGAAAATCATCTTTTGAAAAATAACAAGTAAGGTTTATTTGAAAAAATTAACATATATCCCACGCGTATTAATTATACATTACAAAATACTGAATTTGTAAAATGAAAATTCCTAATATTTAAAATAAGTAGAGAAGTTTGATAGCTTACAAAAACTGAAATTTTACAATGTTTTTCTTTCTCACATCTCGTTTAAATCCAAACAACCAAAACTATAATTAAAAAAAAATTATCAATATTATTCTTGTTTTAACTCATAAATTTGTTATTATGATGGAAAAACTCATTTTGTACTTTTGATGAAAAACTTATCTTTGTGGTTTTGGAGGGAAATCTCTCTTTTTTCTTGTGCGGTTTTGGTAAATAAAATCCAACTTTATTATTTTGACGAGAAAGCTATTTTTTTCCTGTTTTAGCATAAAAAATCGATTTTTATAAATTCAGTTGAAAAACTCATATTTCTGAAAACATTAATAATACAAAATACTCTCTCTCTCTCTCTCTCTCTCTCTCTCTCTCTCTCTCTCTCTTTGTTTCATAAAAAATGTCAATTAAATGATTTTCACTGATATTAAAAATATCTTAAACACTCCAATCATCATATATTCACACATACTAGCTAACTCTTTTCCGCTCTAATAATACATTAATAAAATGGTGTTTTAAATGAACATTTATATATATATATATATATTTAAAATTGAAAAATTTCCGAGGGTAGACCTAAAATAGTTTTTGTCACAAATATAGACCTTGAAAAAAGACCAAAATAGACTTAAATGTTAAATCAAAACTAAGTAAATATACACTTATACCCTTTGCACTAACAAAGCCTAGACTTTTTTTGTTTAGAGTTGAGAACGTGGATTTTGGAGATATGGTTTCAAATTAAAAAAACTTAGAATTATTTTTTTTCAAAAGTTTTTTTGGTCATTTTAGTTTTTAAGATCTATTTTTATGATAAAAATTTAAAAAGGTCTATTTGAGAGAATTTCCGTTTATTTTTTTTTTTATTGAGAACACTAAACAACAATGAAAATTTGGTCTTATGTTAATAAAATGGTTATTTGCAAAAAAAAGTTTCCCAATATTTTAGGAAATCCATTCTTACAAAGCTTTGCTTGGATACAAAATGGTTTTGGAAAAAACTAAAAAAAAAACTAATTCTAAAAAACACAAAAATCAACCTCGTATTTTGCGGTTTTAACGAAAAAAACTTATTTTGTGATGTTGATGTGAAAACTCGATTTGGCAGGAAAAACACATTTTACGGGAAATCTTGTTTTGAAATTTTGTTGAAAAACTTTTTTTAGTTTCGGCAAAAGAAATTCATTTTTTCGATTTTGGTGGAAAAACTCGTTTTGAGAAAAAAATTCAGTTCAAAGAAAAAATTCATTTTGGGGATTTTGTGCCTTACACCAAAACAACGTTGTTTAGAAAATAAAGGTTATCTAATTGAGTCCAATCCTAGCAGAACTCTTTAATTCTTTAACCCAGTCATAAATTACCACCAAATACTTTAGAAGTAATACATTTGGACTAGGGTTCTTAATTTTTTGGATGGGTCATACGAACCTTAAACAACATAACCCTATATAACAGTCCTAGTTGGACTTTATAAACAAGTCATGACATCTACATTCTCTGCCGCTTCAGGCATTCACAAGGTGGTAAACCGCGCCCTGCATGGAGTGAGTGATTTAATAGAGATTTTAACTTTTACCATATAGGTATTAAAAATATAAAGTTAAAAATCACATATATTATATGTTATATAATGAAAAAATATAAATAAATTCTGTGTGTTTATATAAAGTTTAAAATCAGAATTTCTGTTTTTCTAAAAACATTTGTGCTATTTTTATGTGTAATTAGAATATAGTTTTTGGAAGTAAATCTATAAGTGTAAACAAATATTTATATAAAATTAATTATGAATTTAAGACAAAAAAATGAAAAATATGATTATTTTCTTAATATAAATTATGAATATAAGATTTAAAAATTGGCAATAAAATAATAAAATATTAAAGGAAAAAATAATAAGGAATTTTTAAAAATAAAATATTGAAAAACAACAATTGCGCCGATTAGTATTTTTAGAACTCTTCGTTTAGTATGATTTATATAGTACAAATTTATAGGATTTACGAATATAGAGGAAGCAAAAATATTCCATCACCATGATACAATCACAAAATCCCTAAATTTTTGTCAATTATTTTAATTTACCAATATAATTTTTAATATAAATTCATACTTTCCTATATTATCATCACGGGATTGCTCATATTTGATATTCATATTTTTGTTTATCGCTGCAATTACGGTGCAAGTTATTATTGATTGAAGTTATTTTGTATAAATTTAAAAGATAACACATAATTCCCCATTGACCATAGTTAATAAGCTACATTTTCAGATCTTTTACGATTTATAGTTATTATTGATTGAATTGTACATGTCTTTTTAATGAATTTGCTTTAATGATCGTCAAACTTTACAACATATATGGTAAGTTGAGTACCAAATTAGATACTATAAAACCTCAAAATGTGATTCAATCATGCACTAATTTTATGCTTTGATTAAATTTCATTCGAAATTGTTCTATTTAGTTTGTGATTGAGTATCCAAAATTTAATATCCATAAACTGATCAAAAGATATTTCTTTTAACATTTATGAAAATATATGCAATTACAAAGCCTTGGTCCTTAATTTAAGTAGTTGGTTATTTATTTCCAAATATTTTAAAAAATAGATGATCAATTGGGGATTTGAATTAATTTTAGGATTTTTGAGAACATATCTATTAGAAGACAAAAGATATGTTATGTGGATATATTATTTTCTGTACATAAAAAAACTTTATTGTTTTCATTAACGAAACCTAAATGTGGCTTTAGGAATACATAGCACTAGGTGATAACCTTGCGCATGATGAAGAAACTTAAAGAAACGTAACATAAATATTACATGTTATATAATAAGAGATTCAACGAAATTGTGTATATCTATATTAAATAAGCTTCAACTTTTTTTTTTACAAAAATGTGTTATTTATTTAATTTAATTGAAGTATAATTCATGGAAGTGAATCTCTAAAAATAAGCAAAAATTATATAAAATTAATTAAGAAGTAAAGATAAAACAAAACATAGGTAATAGAATTACTGCTTTCAGAAATAAATTGTGAATATAAGACAAAATGAAACATATGTAATAGAATAATAAAATATGAAAAGAACAAAATATATCAAAACAAATTAAATAAATAAACTGAGAACTATTTTATCTAATTTAAATAATTAGTTCTCAGTCAGTTAATACCATATTTGGTTACATAGATCACAAAAATCTGAGTAAATCATGCACTAATTAGATAATATTTTGAAGCTCGGAGTGAATACACATCAGTTATTTGATTGAGTATCCAATTAGTTCATTAGATTTTATAATTATGTGATTGAGAATAACCTTTATGGCTGATGGGTAGATTTTCAAATTATGTGACTGAAAATAACCTTTATGGCTGATTGAAATGATTGTGTATTTTAGGAAACAATAAAATTTTCTTATTGAAAAATATAAAGAACACTAAGTTTATGTTGTTGAGATTAATACACCGTCTTAACTTTTGTCAATCTATTTGAATTGTATACACAAAATATATTATTGAAACAAGTTAAATAAATAAAAAACTGAGAACTATTTTATCTAATTTAAATAATTATTTCCCAATCAGCTAATAACATATTTGGTTACATAGATCACGAAAATCCGAGTCAATCATGCACTAATTTGATAATATTTTGAAGCTCGGAGTGACTACTCATCAGTTATTTGATTGAGTACCAATTAGTTCATTAGATTTTATATTTATGTGATTGAGAATAACCTTTATGGCTGATAGAAATTGTTGTGTATTTTAGGAAACAATATAATTTTCTTATTGAAAAATATAAAGAACACTAAGTTTATGCTGTTGAGATTAATACACCGTCTTAACTTCTGTCAATCTATTTGAATTGTATAGACATTTAAAATTATATCACGTAGATATGTTGATATGTCCAAACTAAACTTAGTAATGTTTTGTTGATTTTAATAGTTTCTATTAAAATTAGAAAAAGAACTAGTCAAAACTTCAAATTCATATAACAACTAGATTTATAGAAATCATTACTTATATGACATAATAAGATGAGAACACATCGATGATGTTCATCTTCTCTTGTATTCAAAATTCCGTAACATAAATATTGAAGTCAACCAAAATAGCATATCATCTTATGAAAATTTTATATATAAAATTTTATTACGTGGAAAATCAAAATGATTTTTTTTTAACTAACTCAAAATGAATTTGTAATGTTTAGTTGAACAAACTAAGAATATGGTAGAAATCATTCATGATTGAAATCAAAGGAATTGGGAAAAAATGATAACAAAACCAACAAAAAAAAGGTCTATTAAGTAAAACATTTGGATCATTTAATAGGAGCATAGAAAAAAATTTATGTGATAAATGGTTTTTCTAAAAGAAAAATAATTAACATGGGTTATGTTTCGTACTAAAAAAATGTATGTAATATATGTTGAGGAAACATAGTAAAACGATTACTCCAAAATATACTATAGATCACCTAGATAGAGAAACAATTTAATAATATTAATGTATACTAAGATGATTGTCCCCTTAATCCGTAGTGACATATGTATATAGTATAACCGGTTTGTCTTCTTAGTAATTAAAACTGGTTTTATTATCTATTAATTAAGAATCATATAGTGTATTATATTATATTACAATTTAATGAATGATGGCAATGTATATAATAAGTATAGTAAAGAGAAGACTTTTTATTATAGAGGGTGAGAGTGAATATGATGTTACCACGTAGGAAATGACATTTTAGATAATAATACATGAGCATAAGGTTATTTATATATCCGTAACATTTTTACATTTCAAAATTTCCCTATCCATAACGTCTTGAAACATGTATATAAAATGAACCATATACTATAATAACTTTGTAGTTTTATGTGTCAATGACATGACATATAATTAGTCTAAACAAGAAAAGGCTATTCAATAAAGGAGGGGAGATGCATTGTGGTGTTGACACCTAGGAAATGGCAAAATTATTAATCATACATGAAGGTGATGTTTATTTTTAAAAATGCTCCTCTAATAAGAAGAAGTGGATAAATCTGAAACTTGTTGCAAAACTTTCCAAACTCACAACTCTACTCATCAATGTACTTACCGTAGATCCTGAAACTGGCCCACTCTGTCCAACTTAACCACATAATCTAAAACTCACTGCCAAAAGCTTGCATATCGAAGTCAATGTCTCATGTCTCTGAAAATTTCCATCTTTGAACTAAAGTAGAAAAACTTCTGATCTACGAATAGAAAACCAGAATCAGCAAACCTTTATTATTAAACCTGCAACATAATATTAATAACAATTGTTAGTTATTAATGTATATATGAATTTGAGATGACTTACAATGACCTTTCTGAACTTGATGAATCGAATAGGACACACGGGTTTTGTCAGTAGATGAGACCATATAATAGTTGAACCCTTTTGGGACTTTTAACTGATTTTGATCTTCTTGTCCTCCTTACACAATGAGTACCCACGAATCAGTAAAATCAAAGTTACAATATGCTTCTCTTTATAAACCAGCCAGACTACAAACAGAACCTCCCGCTTGTCTCTGTCATTTCATATACTTCTCATGCCCTCCATCCTCTGGACCTCCTGCCACAACATACACACATGATCATCTTATTGCGCACACAGATTTCATGTTCCTTTGTGGCATTTGATAGCTACCAAAGCTTCTCAAATGCATTTAACAACACGGTGAACAACAGTCTCAACTATTCTGTTTCCTTTTGATTATGTTGACTGCACTCAGCTCTGAAGATCCTTTAGCATTTGATAGTAATACATGTGATAGGAAATCTTCTGATGGTGATTAATCTCAGGATTTCTCTTGTGTGACTATTGCAGTGATGATTGCAGAAGTTTTGTGAACTTGAATCAAAACACATGTATTTCTTTTAATAAAAATGTACCATGTACGTCCATTATGATTATGATAGCTTTTAGAACGGCAAGCAATAACAATTGTTCACTTGGTGACATTTGTTGATTCGTACACCGAGTTTACTACAGTTGTTAGTTTCCCTATAAACAGTATAGAGCTAATTATCAATCTACCATAATCCGAATTTTTTTTTGTTTGCTTGCTTGTTAATGCTTTAAGGTGATATTTGATAAAGTTTTGGCTGTTAAATTTTCAAATTTATCTGTGGGGTAAAATTACTCAAAAATAAAATAAAATTAAACGTTAAACAAAAACTAAAAAAGAAAACACACTATAATCATACACACTATAATCATCCATAAGTCTAAATAGTGTCATTAGTCAGTCTTCCACGAATTTTATTCTTCCATGACCATGAAAGACACAAGCGGCACACTCCACGCTAAGTTTTGAATTAATGGAAATGTTATGATACCTCCGCACCAGCCTGTGTTATGAAACATTTCCATTGATTCAAAACTTAGTGTGGAGTGTGCCGCTTGTGTCTTTCATGGTCATGGAAGAATAAAATTCGTGGAAGACTGACTAATGACACCATTTAGACTAATGGATGATTATAGTGTGTATGATTATAGTGTGTTTTATTTTTTGGTATCATAATCATAATAGACGTACATGGTACATTTTTACTAAAAGAAATACAGGTGTTTCTGATTAAAGTTCACAAAACTTCTGCAATCATCACTGCAATAGTCACACAAGAGAAATCTTGACATTAATCACCATCAGAAGATTTCCTATCACATGTATTACTATCAAATGCTAAAGGATCTTCAGAGCTGAGTGCAGTCAACATAATCTAAAGAAAACAGAATAGTTGAGACTGATGTTCACCGTGTTGTTAAATGCATTTGAGAAAAAGTTTTGGTAGCTATCAAATGCCACAAAGGAACATGAAATATGTGTGCGCAATAAGATGATACGTGTGTGTATGTTGTGGCAGGAGGTCCAGAGGATGGAGGGCATAAGAGTATATGAAATGACAGAGACAAGCGGGAGGTTCTGTTTGTAGTCTAGCTGGTTTATAAAGAGAAGCATATTGTAACTTTGATTTTACAGATTCATGGGTACTCATTGTGTAAGGAAGACAAGAAGATCAAAATCAGTTAAGAGTCTCAAAAGGGTTCAACTATTATCTGGTCTCATCTACTGACAAAACCGGTGTGTCTTATTGGAAACAATAGCAGTACAAGTTAGGATTCGATTCATCAAGTTCAGAAAGATCATTGTAAGTTATCTCAAATTCATATATACATTAATAACTAACAATTGTTATTAATGTTATGTTGCAGGTTGAATAATAACGGTTTGCTGATTCTGGTTTTATGTTTGTGGATCAGAAGGTTTTCTACTCTAGTTCAAATATGGAAATTTTCAGAGACATGAGACATTGACTTGGATATGCAAGCCATTGGCAGTGAGTTTCAGATTATGTGGTTAAGTTGGACAGAGTGGGCCAGTTTCAGGATCTACGGTAAGTACATTGATGAGTAGAGTTGTTTGGAAAGTTTTGCAACAAGTTTTGGTTTTATCCACTTCTTATTATTAGATGAGCACTTTTAAAAATAAACCTCACCCTCATGTATGATTAATAATTTTGCCATTTCCTAGGTGTCAACACCACAATGCACCTCCTCTCCTTTATTGAATAGTCTTTTCTTGCTTAGACTAATTACATGTCATGTCTTTGACACATAAAACTACAAAGTTATTATAGTATATGGTTCATTTTATATACATGTTTCAAGACGTTATGGATAGGGAAATTTCGAAATGTAAAAATATTATGGATATTTAAATAAATGTTTATCAAACTATATATTATTTTTATGTTCATCTTATATATATATATATACAAATATATATATATAAGTGTATATCAAAATACTACATAGTATATAAGTAATTTTATGGCAAGAAAAAATGTTATTGACATATAAATAAGTGCATATCAAACTATATGTTATTTTATGTTCACGTTATATATAGAGACATATATATATAGACAAACATATCTATATATATAGACATATATATAAATAAGTTTCGATCAAAATAGTGCATATTCGTATATAAAAAATTAAAAAAATCAAGTCTTCATTCCTGAAATTAGGGTTGAAGAGGCATTGTATAAAACTTAATCCCTTTTCATTTTTTTTCTTTTTTTCAATCAAAATATTTTTTATTGACATACACCAAGAAAAAAAAATATTATATCTATTTTGAAAACATAATATCGTTGTTTTAATCTGCGCCATTGAGAAGTATGTTACATCATATATGCGTAGGAGCACATAACGTAATTTTTAAAATTTAGAGGGACGAAATGTATATGATTGTGGTTTCTTTTTTAAAAAGTGCTGCAGCTAAAATTTTAATATGTAACGTATAATGTTTAACAAATATGTATTCAATAATTTTACCTAAACATTTAATCCAGTGATCTTTATGTTCAATAAAATTCATAATCATGTCACTATGTTAATTTCCAAGCTTGCTATAAAGGGCAATAAACATAAATTACGTCACTAGTTTATGCACTCAAAAAGAGTATATTCCCAAAAAGATATAATTACATTTGCTTCCTCTTCAATAGATTTTACCAATTAATTCATAGACATGATCAATTAGGGATTCTAAACATAAATGTTATCAATCAAAGTACATAAATTAGCGCAAATTATTTTAAATATATATTGAATTACTATTTATTTCTACAAACTAACCTTAACCTCACGTATTATTATTTAAATGACATTTTTTACGTGGCACTTTCACAATCACTCTAACACTCTATGTTTAAAAATCTTATCTTTACTAGATTAATTACACACACTACCATTATTCATTAATTTGTACCATAACATAATATATTATATGATTTCTAATTAACAAAGTTAACCAATCCGTTTAATTATATGCATCGAAACCGGTTATCTAATAATTATACTTCATGTTTATTTGAATCTTTAATTAGTTTTGTGTTATGATCTTAAATCTGTAGAGATTGCACCTACATGTTTATTTGAATCTTCATCTTTGCAAACATTATCATGTAATATATTTGTCAATACATGGCATGTATATGTATTTAGGGTTTCACCATTAATATGTATCCCTACAGACATGTATATGTTTTTAATGAAAACACTATAGTTTTTATGTACAGTAATATATTTGCAAATATAGAAAGATAATGAAAGCAGCATAAGTGACATACATGAGATCATAATATTAATTCAAAAGTAACATATTATATGATAATGCTTACAAATACATGTCACATGTATGTATTTAGTTATGATCTTAGCTAATATTTAATCTCATTGGCACGTATATGCTAATGTTTGCAAATACAAAAGCAACATACGTAGATATGTTTACATAATATCCTTTTAATATTAAAAGAATAACACTCCTACAAACTAATCTTATGCTCATGTATTATTATCTAAAAGTCATTTCCTACATGGTAACACCATATTCACTCTTACCCTTTATAATTAAAAGCCCTCTCTTTACTAGACTTATTATATACATTCCCATCATTCATTAAATTGTAACATAATATAATATACTATATGATTCTTAATTAATAGATAATAAAACCGGTTTTAATTACTAAGAAGGCAAACCGGTTATACTATAGACATATGTCACTACGTATAAGGGGACAATCGTCTTAGTATACATTAATATTATTAAATTGTTTCTCTATCTAGGTGATCTATAGTATATTTTGGAGTAATCGTTTTACTATGTTTCCTCAACATATATTACGTACATTTTTTTAGTACGAAACATAACCCATGTTAAATTATTTTTTGATATCACTCAAATGTTTAACCCTAAGAAGTGAATTACTCTCTCAAATAAGAGACTCAGTTGTAGTACTTAGGGATTGAATCCACAGGGAACTAAGGAACACAATAAATATAATCCTAAATGATTATGCTAGGTTGAATAGGTTTAAAATAGTAAAATTGCAGGTATGTAAGCAATGGTAAGTTGCTTTAAGAGAATGGATTTTAGGTTTGAAACAATAAAAGAAAGTAGTTAGATTCAAGGTTGATATTCAGATAATCAGGATTATATTGCTATAGATGTTTTATTGAATTGCTTGCAAGATATATGAGAACTTTGATTCTTAGATAGATCTAATAGCAGTAAATAGACACATCCATTGATCTTATTGCCAGCAATATCGACCGATGTTTTGACAGCGATATCAGACGATATGGGTTGTTGTCGATCGATGACTCTATAGGAGTATCGATCGATATAACATAAGATCGAATCAAAACTGTGTTCATCAAGATCATAGACCGTCTCTCGCACAACCCTAGAGGATCTAAGCTCATGCCAAATGATTTCAGGACAATGATTAACAAGTTAAATCACATCCATGATCATACTCTAGGTAGCTACTCTAGAGTAAGCATTAGGGTTCATTTGGATAATGAATATCAACAATTCAACATTCCATAGTTGAGGCTAATCCTTCATAACTATTTGAACCCTAAATCTAACAAAGAAATCTACTCAGACATAGCTGAGAGATTCATAATAACTAGGTAATAATAGAAACTCATAGATAGAAGATTGAACTTTTGGTTCTTAGAACAACAAATCTCTTTGTGTGTTTCTTCTAAATCTAGAATTCTATAACCTTTAAGAGATTAAGATGAAAAGAAATAATTTATAGAGTAGAACAAAGTAACAAGAAAAGTATGCAAAACTTTTCAAGTACAAAAGGTATCAAAAAACATGAAAAACATAAAAAGCATGTAAAAGCACACTTTGCCAAACACATAGGAAAAAACTATAAATATGAGTTTCATTAGGTTAAAAACTCGTCAGGGGTATTATTGTAATATTGGGAAGACTTGGGCTTCAAGTCGGCCGAGTTGAACTTGTTCTCCACGCATCATATCGATCTATGGTACATGGTGTACATCGATCGATGGAGTATCTCGACTTCATCTTCAATAGAAGCGTCATCGATCGATTACACACAGTGTGTATCGATCGATATGTATCCTCATTGTCTGATCTTCATAGTCATCTCGGAAAACTCTCCTTTAAGCTCCAAAAGGGCACCTAAATCATCATTTTACTCCAAAGTGCTCATGAACCTGAAAACATACCTAATAGACTCCAAAACATATATAAAACTCATAAAAACATATCAATATCATGGCTAAAAGCAGGTCAAAATCATGGTATATCATTTTTCTTTTAGAAAAACCATTTATCACATAATTTTTTTTCTACGCTCCTATTAAATGATCCAAAGTTTTACTCAATAGACCTTTTTGTTGTTGGTTTTGTTATCATTTTTGCCCAATTCCTTCGATTTCCATCATGAATGATTTCTACCATATTCTTAGTTTGTTCAACTAAACATTACAAATTCATTTTGAGTTAGTAAAAAAAATCATTTTGATTTTCCACGTTATAAAATTTTATATATAAAATTTTCATAAGATGATATGTTCTTTTGGTTGACTTCAATATTTATATTACGGAATTTTGAATACAAGAGAAGATGAACATCATCAATGTGTTCTCGTCTATTTATGTCATATAAGTAATGATTTCTATAAATCCAGTTGTTATATGAATTTGAAGTTTTGACTAGTTCTTTTTTTTTTAATTCTTAATAGAAACAATGAAAATCAACAAAACATGACTAAGTTTAGTTTGGACATATCAACGTATCTACGTGATCTAATTTTAAATGTGTATACAATTCAAATATATTGACAAAAGTTAAGACGGTGTATTAATCTCAACAACATAAACTTAGTGTTCTTTATATTTTTCAATAAGAAAATTATATTGTTTCCTAAAATACACAACAATTTCAATCAGCCATAAAAGTTATTGTCAGTCCCATAATTTGAAAATCTACCCATCAGTCATAAAGGTTATTCTCAATCACATAATTATTAAATCTAATGATATAATTGGATACTCAGTCAAATAATTGATGAGTATTCACTCCGAGTTTCAAAATATTATCAAATTAGTGCATGATTGACTCGGATTTTCGTGATCTATGTAACCAAATATAGTATTAGCTGATTGAGAACTAATTATTTAAATTAGATAAAATAGTTCTCAGTTGTTTATTTATTTAATTTGTTTCAATAATATATTTTGTTCTTTTCATATTTTATTATTCTGTTACATATGTTTCATTGTGTCTTAGTGTTCTTTATATTTTTCAATAAGAAAATTATATTGTTTCCTAAAATACACAATAATTTCAATCAGCCATAAAGGTTATTTTCAGTCACATAATTTGAAAATCTACCCATCAGCCATAAAGGTTATTATCAATCACATAACTATAAAATCTAATGAACTAATTGGATACTCAATCAAATAACTGATGTTTATTCACTCTGAGCTTCAAAATATTAGCTTTAGTGCATGATTGACTCAGATATTTGTGATCTATGTAACCAAATATGATATTAACTGATTGAGAACTAATTATTTAAATTAGATAAAATATTTCTCTGTTTTTTATTTATTTAATTTGTTTCGATATATTTTGTTCTTTTCATATTTTATTATTCTATTACATATGTTTCAATTTGTCTTATATTGACAATTTATTTCTGAAAACAGTAATTCTATTACCTATGTTTTGTTTTATCTTTACTTCTTAATTAATTTTATATAATTTTTGCTTATTTTTAGAGATTTACTTTCATGAATTATACTTCAATTAAATAAAATAAATAACACATTTTGTAAAAAAAATCGAAGCTTATTTAATATAGATATACACAATTTCGTTGAATATCTTATTATATAACATGTAATATTTATGTTACGTTTACTTCTCTAATAATTATAGATTCATGTATGATTTCTTTAAGTTTCTTCATCATGCGCAAGGTTATCACCTAGTGCTATGTATTCCTAAAGCCACATTTAGGTTTCGTTAATGAAAACAATATAGTTTTTTATGTACAGAAAATAATATATCCACATAACATATCTTTTGTCTTCTAATAGATATGTTCTAATATTGGGAAACTTGTTTTTGCAAATAACCATTTTATTAACATAAAAACCAAATTTTCATGGTTTCTTTTAAATTTTTTTAATTTTGTTCCAAAAAGAGATGTTGTTTAGTGTTCTCAATAAAAAATTAAATGGAAATTCTCTCAAATGGACCTTTTTTAAATTTTTATCATAAAAATAGATTCTAAAAACTAAAATGACAAAAATACTTTATAAAAAAAATTCTAATTTTTTTTTTTAATTTGAAACCATATCCCCAAAATCCGCGTCCTCAACTCTAAAAAAAAAAAGTCTAGGCTTTGATATAACATTTAAGTCTATTTTGGTCTTTTTCAAGGTCTATATTTGTGACAAAAACTATTTTAGGTCTATCCTCGGAAATTTTTCAATTTTAAATATATATATATATATATATATATATATATATATATATATATATAAAATGGTCATTTTAAAACACCATTTTATTAATGTATTATTAGAGCGGAAAAGAGTTAGCTAGTATGTGTGAATATATGATGATTGGAGTGTTTAAGATATTTTTAATATCAGTGAAAATCATTTAATTGACATTTTTTATGAAAGTAAGAGAGAGAGAGAGAGAGAGAGAGAGAGAGAGAGAGAGAGAGAGAGAGAGAGAGAGAGAGAGAGAGAGATTATTTTGTATTATTAATGTTTTCAGAAATATGAGTTTTTCAACTGAATTTATAAAAATCGATTTTTTTATGCTAAAACAGGAAAAAATTAGCTTTCTCGTCAAAATAATAAAGTTGGATTTTATTTACCAAAACCGCACAAGAAAAAAGAGAGATTTCCCTCCAAAACCACAAAGATAAGTTTTTCATCAAAAGTAAAAAATGAGTTTTTCCATCATAATAACAAATTTATGAGTTAAAACAAGAATAATATTGATAATTTTTTTTTAATTATAGTTTTGGTTGTTTGGATTTAAACGAGATGTGAGAAAGAAAAACATTGTAAAATTTCAGTTTTTGTAAACTATCAAACTTCTCTACTTATTTTAAATATTAGGAATTTTCATTTTACAAATTCAGTATTTTGTAATGTATAATTAATACGCGTGGGATATATGTTAATTGTATAGCATAATGCTTATTAATTTATAAATGTTACTCCTGATTAATTTTCATAATATAAATTTAAGTTTCTAATTTCTTAAAATTCATTGTTTTTATTATAAATTTACCAAATTTCACGATATATTATTGTTGAAAATTTATTTAAGTTAAAATGTAAATTATTAATTGTATTATTTATGTAATATTAAATATTTTATTAATATATTTCACACAAATAATAAAATTAATATTCATGTGTTGTTTGAATTTTTTTGTAGTCCTTTATTTAGTAGACCTATATATGTGTGTTGACAGTTTTATTAAATAATATTTTATTTGTTGAATTACAAAATTTTAGTTGATACTAGAGCCGACCTGGCCTACAGACGGGATGAAAAGTAACAGATAATTTAAATAGATAGAGTAAGTATTTAACTAAATTGTTATTATTTAAAGCATATTAGTTAAATTATGTACATGTTATTGTATATGAGGACTATATAAACCTTGTTATCTGAAAAGAGAGCTATAATTTTTTTAAATAAACCTTACTTGTTATTTTTCAAAAGATGATTTTCTTTTTTTCTTGTTAAAAGGTTTAAGATGATTTTTTTGTTAATTCATATATGTTTTAATTATATATTAAGAATTGGATGTGACTTTACATCTTTTTGTGATTTTTGGATATGGATGACCATAAAAAACCCGTGAAATTCTTTTTTTTTTTTTAGTAGAAAAGATACAAACTTGTAAATATATTTACATAAATTTCCTTTAATTTCATGTACCTAAAAGTGGATTATCTCATGTTTACTGAATTTAGTTTTTACAATAGATTATTGTTTCAGGGTCATAATGTCTTTCAATTAGCTTTCAAAAGCGAGCCACTCTCAAGGTACTTAAACCATTTCACCAACTAAGAACAATCTGTTGCGAATATGACCTTAAACTGCCTTAAATTCATCATAAGACAATTTATAAATGTATAATTAATACGCGTGGGATATATGTTAATTGTATAGCATAATTTATAAATTCTCTCAAATAGATACTTTTAAGTTTTTATCACAAAATTGATCTTAAAAACTAAAATGACCAAAAAACATTTTTTTTTTTTGAAAATTTTAATTTTTTTTCTTTGAAATCATATCCTCAAAACCCGCCTCCTCAACTCTAAACAAAAAAAAAGTCTAGGATTTATTAGCCCAAAGAGTATAAGTGTATATTTACTTAGTTTTGATAAAATATTTATGTCTATTTTGATCATTTTTTTAACGTCTAGATTTGTGACAAAAACTTTATTAGATCTATCCGCGGGAATGTTTCAATTTTATATATATATATATATATATATATATATATATTCATTTAAAACACCATTTTATTAATATATTATTAGAGGAAAAAAGAGTTAGCTAGTAGTGAATATATGATAAACGGAGTGTCTAAGAGATTTTTAATATGTGTGACAATCATTTAATTGACATTTTTTATGAAACAGAGAGAGTGAGTTTTTTTTTTTTTAATTAATGTTTTCATAAAAAATGAGTTTTTCTACGGGATTCATAAAAATCGAGTTTTTATGCTAAAAATGAAAAAAATAGCTTTCTCGTAAAAATAACAAAGTTAGATTTTTTACCAAAACCGCACAAGAAAAAAAAAAGAGATTTCTCTCCGAAATCACAAAGAAAAAAATTTCATCAAAAGTACAAAAATGAGTTTTTCCATCGTAATAACAAATTTATGAGTTAAAAAAAGAATAATCTTGATAATTATTTTTTTAATTCTAGTTTTGGTTGTTTTGATTTAAACGAGATGCGAGAAAGAAAAACATTGTAAGATTTCAGTTTTTGTAAACTATCAAACTTCTCTACCTAATATTAAATATTAGGAATTTTAAATTACATATTCAGTATTTTGTAAATAATATTTTACTTGTTGAAATACTAAAAATGTAGTTGATATATAAAAAAATGTTTGTTAATAAGTTTGGTTTAATTTGACAAAAAAAAAAAAAAGAGTTTGGTTTAAATAATAAGAGAACGAAAAAAGATGACACTGTCTATAAAAAGTAAAAACCAAAATGTCAAGATTTAATTATATTTCAATAAGTTATCGTAACCGTCGGTTTACACTTAACCGGTCAACAGATCAGTCATTTAGTTACAGTTTTTTTTTTTTTTTTTTTTTTTTTTTATGTTTTGACGAAAGGTTAGTTACAGATTTTTTTCTGTTAGTTAATCTTCGGATGAGCCCGCCTATATAAGTAAGATTCCGTCTTTTTCTTATGATCAACAGCAATTTCAGTCTTTAGTCATCTCTGTGCTCTCTCTTTTTACTCTCTCGAAAAGTAACTAACAATGGGTCGCCGTCCCGCCTCCATCGTTCGCCGCTATGCCGCCATGGACGCCGCTCGTCGCAAAGCTGCCACTGCTCAAAGCAAGCAACTTCGATACCGTGGACTCATCAAGATCGTGCTCATCGCTTTCGTCATCCTCGTCCCCGCCGTAATCGCACTCCGCCGCTTTCTCGGCTCGAACTGAGTCTAAAACCGTTTCGTTGGTTGCACCACCGTATCATGTAATCTCAATTTCTTAATCGCTCGGCGCACCACCGTATCATGTAATCTCAATTTCTCGTTGCTGTTAACACTAATACTGTACTCCGTTCATTCATTCTGATGCTAATAAACAAATCTTTTTCTTGAATCGTTTTGGATTTTGATTAATTTCGCCTTTTTGATTGTGAAGAAAGATACAATCTTGCTGACGCGTAACACTATCAATGGGCTATTTCGAGTAGCCTTTTACAAGATTCAATTCTTAAAATAAGCCCAATAGGCCCAAACAAAACCAATCACTGATTTTGATCCGGCACACGCTCTAGTTTATTCAAGAATAATACAAACTAATTTGTTTAATCAAATATGAGAAGTCATGAGTGAAAACATTAAAATATCATTGTTTTTAAAAAAAAAATAAAAATAAAAAGGAGATAGAGGATAAAAAGACGAAGTTGGTGATGAGGTGTTAAAAAAACAGAGTTTAGACCATTTGATATTCTTTACAAAATCAATCCTAGAAAAACATAAAAAGAAATCACTCTGAATCAGCAAATCACCACAAACAGAAACTATAAAAAGAAGAGCGAGGAGGAAGGAGGAAGCAGCACCCACATGGAAGGAGCTTGGTAACATCATAGTTGAAGCTGCGGACGTTGTGTTAGAATTAGGAGACCCTCTGTTTCTCACCCTTTGCTTCATCACCACTGCAAGATTTCTTGACCCATGCTCGTTAGCTGAACACACAAAAATTGTCTCGGAAAAGAAGAAGAAGAGGAATATGATAGAGAGGAGGATCATGCGTCTAGCTTTGATCTCACCCATTTCTGTTTTTGTCTTTTGATTACTCTCTGATGGATATATATGACTTGTAAATAAAGGCAGAGGAATGTCTTTTTTCTAATTTGCTTGTTTTCTAGGGACTTTTTTAAACTTTTTTGCAGTCACTAGAAACAGAATGGCTTTTTAGCAGATTCTGGTTTCAACTTTATTGTAACCAAACCTTCATTCCATGAATGACATTTACAATTTAGCAAAAAAAAAAGTCATGTTTGAACTTTAAAACTTGGAACTGTGGAAGAAAAGAGACAAAACCTTGGTACGTAAAAGAAAAGCCCACGTTTTATCAAGTCTCCGTTTAGCTTTGTATGACTTCCATGATTTATTAGAGCCCAATGCATCAAATTCTGTTTTAGTTTCTTTTTGATTTAAAAGAACATCTAAAATGCTTTGCCCAAGCGGGTAAGCCCATATCTACTAATTTCTTTTGTTCTCACAGTTAATCTTATAGCTAATGAAACTTGGATCAACCAATAAGCAAGGACAACGCTCAAGCAAAATTCATAATAAGATTAATGATTCTTTTTTTTTAGTTTTTTTTTTTGTAAAAATTTAGAGTTTAATGATTGATTAGGATAAGATCTGCGCCTTGCATAGAGTGAGTTTACCTTGCGAAGAATAATTATTTTTTTTTTAATGATATATATATATATATTTATATATGTTTGTAACTTATATGTAAAGTTTATCAATAAAATTGACATTATCTAACATGTATTATAAATTAAGAACAAACTGGTTAATTAGAAAGATACGGTTGGATATTTTCAGAAATTGCATAAAATCATTGTCAAATTTAAAAGATATGACATTAATATTTTGGAAGTTATTTCTGACCACAAAATTAACGTGTTGAAAAAAATCAATTTAAAGAATATGTCATTTTTATGAAAAATTTAAACTTACCTTTTTCATAGATTATTTCTTTGATGAAAAGTTATCAAAGTTACATGTATCAAACATGTAAATAATTATGCTAAATTTATAAGGATTAGTACATGATTTTATTGTTTTAGACATAGGAACCATTTTGATCATAAACGCCGATCTTCATTATCTTTCTGGAAGTAAACTTAGAACTTGTCATATCTCTTACTGAAAATATGATATTGTACATGCTAAATTTAAATTGCAAGTTTCTTGACTCCATTGATATTGATGGATATATCTTTTTGATAAACATGCCTTGATTACTTTTATGAAATTAATTTTAGATATAATCGCTCATATGAGCATAATGAAAAATCTTAATTTATTCTAAAATCATCATTATTGTGATTGTATATTATGCTAAAAAGTGATAATATATATATACTTAAATATTGTATGAATATTTGTTTGTGTAGAAGTTATTTAATGGAATTATTCTTCTCCATGTTACAAAATAATACACAACCTTTAAAGTTTAAAGTTTAAAATAACGATAG
Source organism: Eruca vesicaria subsp. sativa (assembly GCA_932364175.1). Classification (NCBI taxonomy): domain Eukaryota; kingdom Viridiplantae; phylum Streptophyta; class Magnoliopsida; order Brassicales; family Brassicaceae; genus Eruca; species Eruca vesicaria. The sequence goes on from CAKOAT010135488.1 coordinate 49,675, forward strand.
ATTAATAAGTGATATTCGTAGAAGATAGTCAATGGTTGGAGTATGAAATCAGTTGTAATTTAACACACAATACTTATAATAAAACCATATAATATGTAGTTTTTTATGTATCATTGTCTTTTTGTGTATTAAGTCATACCAATGATACAATTAGTAATTACTCTAAATTTAAAAGAAGATTTTGGAGAAATGTTATATTGACACTTCAGTAAAATGACATAGAAGTAAACATAACACAATTTAAAAATTATTCTTTTATTTTGCTTCGCTTTTAATAATAAAGTGATAATTTTGTGGCCTAAAAAAGCCCAGACAAAACCAAAGTTTACTTTAACATAATCCCATACTAAATTTGAGCCAGCCACTCTCTAGTTTATTCAAAAATTAAATAAAAATAATTTGAATATTCTTTTTCTCTCGAACACCAAATAAAATGATTAATCAAATATGGGAAGTCATGGGTGAAATCTCAATTAGATGATGAAAACACTAATATAATTGGTTTAAAAACAAAAAGAGAGAGATAGAGATAGAAAAGAAAAAGATGAAGTTGGTGATGAGGTGTTAAAGAAGCAAACAAAAGAAACGAGAGGCCTCAATTTTACTTAGCCTCAAAACACTCTTAGAGAAGAAGAGCTCGCTTACACCTTATCCTATCCTTTCTTTCTCTCTCTCCAAATCTCTATTTCCTCAATCACTACTTTTACTTCCTTCCTCATTGCCACCACCACCACAAAGTCATTCTTATAAAACACACACACACACTTTCTCTCTTCTCCCTCTTCCTTCCTTTCATCACTATTCATCCACTTCCTCTAGAAAGTGCTTGGTATATGTAACTCAATACCTATCAAATTCAGTTTGGGTTTTGTAACCCAACGCTTTAAGTATTGTGTCCATTAGTAATGGCTCCTAAAGCTGGGAAAACAAAGCCACACAAAAGCAAAGGAGATAAGAAGAAGAAGGAAGAGAAAGGTTCTCATTGTTATTCAAATCAAATTTTGGTTTCTTTAGCTCTTTTAAACAAAATAAATTATAATTGTGTGGTGGTTGTGTGCAGTATTGCCCATTGTCATAGAGATAAGTGTTGAAACACCAGATGAATCCCAAGTGACTCTCAAGGTTTGAGCCTTAGACTAGCATTTGATATAAGATAATGTTTTAAAAAAAACCAGTGAATACAATTCTCTCAAGTTGTTGATGTTATTGGTGAAAGGGAATCTCTACGGACAGAATCTTAGATGTGAGGAAGCTCTTGGCGGTCCATGTTCAGACATGCCACTTCACCAACTTCTCCCTCTCTCACCAGGTTTCCTCTTCATGCATATGATGATGATTACTCGATGATGATTTTGGCTAATGGCGTTACATTACATATCTTTTGCAAAAAAGTCATTTTTCTTTTTTAACAAAAAAACATGTTTTTACAATATTTGCTAATGGGCCCAGCAAGGTGTTGCGTAGGCCCAGAACAACGACGTTTATAGCTCTATTTCTGACATTTGCCGCCTAAATAAAAGAAGTAATCCTTTTCGGGTTCAGGTACGTGGCACCAGGCTCAAGGATTCCGTTGACATCGTATCGCTCAAGCCCTGCCACGTCACCATCGTCGAAGGTTACTCTTCCTAATCCAACGGCTGATAATACTTTACTCCCGTAGGGCTACTCACACGTGATTAATAACAAAACCTAATTTTCAAAAAATCGCAGAGGACTACACGGAGGAGAAAGCCACCGCGCACATACGGCGGCTCCTCGACATCGTCGCTTGCACCACCGCCTTCGGTTCGTCGAAACCTCCCGTACCTCGCTCGTCTCCCAAGGAATCCGGCCAAAAAGATGCCGGCGATTCGGATTCCGTTCTCAGCCCTAAGGTTAAGGAATCGGAGAAGAAACTCGCTGTCGGAGGCGGCGGAGGCGGATGTGAGGCTGCGGAAGGTGGAGATAAGGGAGAAATCAACATGTGTCCGCCGACTCGTCTCGGGCAGTTTTACGAATTCTTCTCCTTCTCACATCTTACTCCTCCGATCCAATGTGAGTTTCCTTCTCGCTAACTCGTAACGTTGTGAAGCTGATCTGCTTACTGATTAACGTTTTCTTGAATTTTTGTAGATATCAGAAGATCTGTTCGTGCATCAGTTGAAGATAAAGGATTAGATGATCTTTTTCAAATCGATGTAAGGACTGTTTCTTAGTTAGATATCTTATTTGAGATATTTTTAAGAACCTCACAATTAAATATTCATGTTAATATATATATTTATGTATTTTGAGACATCACGGGTAGAACTCCCTTTGGGATGCTTTTGGTATACCGTTTACAGGTTAAAGTGTCAAGTGGGAAGCCAATCACAGTTGTTGCGTCGAGAACAGGTTTTTATCCAGCTGGGAAGCAGCAGCTTCTGTGTCATTCTTTGGTTGAGCTGCTTCAACAGATAAGCAGGCCTTTTGATGCTGTAAGTTAAAGGTTTTACCATTTATTTTTGGGCAATTCTCTCAAATAGCATATTTTAAGTTTTTATCACAAAAATAGACCTCAAAAATTAAAATGACTAAAATAGCATCTTTTATTTTAAAAATTTTAAGTTTTATTTTTTATTTTTTAAAGTTTGAAACCATATTCCAAAACTCCACTCCTCAATTCTAAACAAAAAAACCAAGGGGTATAAATGTATATTTAATAAAACATTTAAGTACTATTATTTTAGTCATTTTAATTGTTAAGAAAAACTTTTTAGGTATATTTTAGTCATTTTTTTTTTTTTTCAGTTATTGTATTCTCATTGTTGGTGTTATTGTGATTGTGTCTGCAGGCTTATGATACTCTTATGAAAGCTTTCATTGAGCATAATAAAGTATGTAATTATACTTCCCTATGCTATGTTTGATTAGGAGGCTTTATCATGTAATAATTTGTTGTTTTTTTTTTCAGTTTGGAAACCTTCCTTATGGTTACCGAGCAAATACTTGGGTGGTTCCTCCGGTTGTTGCAGATAGTCCGTCTACTTTCCCGTCACTTCCAGTGGAGGATGTGACATGGGGAGGAGATGGCGGTGGGGTTAGCCGGTCTGGTAAGCATGACAAGAGAAAGTGGGCCAAGGAGTTTGCGATTTTGGCAGCGATGCCTTGTAAGACATCTGAAGAGAGACAAGTTCGAGATAGGAAGGCTTTTCTACTCCACAGCCTATTCGTCGACGTTTCTGTTTTCAAAGCAGTGGAGATTATAAAGAATGTAGTAGAGAGTAATCAACTCTCGTCTGCGTTGGCTTTCCATGAAGAACGAGTAGGTGATTTGATCATTAGGGTTGCTAGAGATGATCCTGATGCTAGTGCTAAGCTTGACCGGAAGAGTGATGGGACTCGGGTTCTTGAGATCTCTCAGGAAGAACTTGCTCAGAGAAATTTGCTTAAAGGGATCACTGCTGATGAGAGTGCGACTGTTCATGTAATTTTGTTATAGTTTGGGATAATTTTCTTAGCTTGATCTTGTTGGGTTTGTTACTGAGATTTATTCCATCATATAGGATACGTCAACCTTGGGTGTGGTGGTTGTGAGACATTGTGGTTTCACAGCCATTGTTAAAGTTGCTGCTGAATTTAACTTGGATGGGGGCAGTCTCCCACAGGATATAGACATTGAAGACCAATCAGAAGGAGGTGCAAATGCACTGAATGTAAATAGGTAAAAATCTTCTTGTGTTGTAGATACCTTAGTCTTACTTATCACTCATGGTGTATACAAGTTTCAAGCAACAAAGGCATCTCATATTTGCATTGCTTAACATATCTCTCTTTGCATGATTGACACTTTGGCATATGTTATGTGCATTTGGAGATAGATTGTATTTAGCAATCTTTTTATGAATATTCATTTCAGCTTGAGAACTTTGCTACACAAGTCTTCAACGCCTTCGAGCATAGCTCAGAGATCACCAAATGCAGACTCAGAACAAATACGTGTGGCTAAGTCCCTTGTGAGGAAAGTATTTGAGGACAGTCTGCAGAAATTAGAGGCTGAGCCCGCAAGAAATACCAAGCCTATAAGGTGGGAATTAGGAGCATGTTGGGTGCAACATCTGCAAAATAAAAGTGAGACTAAGAACACTGAAGATGCTAAGCCTGAACCAACTGTTAAGGGTCTTGGAAAGCAAGGTGCACTGCTAAAGGAGATTAAAAAGAAGATTGATGTGAAAGCTAACAAGTCTGAACAGGGAAAGGATTCCCTTGCTAATAAGGTTGACAATGACAAGAAATCAGAAACTGAAGATCAGAAGGAACTCGAGAAACAAAATGAGGAAATGGAAAAAATGTGGAAAGAATTGGTGACAGAAGCTGCATATCAACGTCTTAAGGAATCAGAAACTGGTTTTCATCTCAAGGTTTGTTTGTTTCTCCAGCTGGTAACATTATTATATTCGAGGCTCGTAGTAAAGGATGACTTATACTTACCTAGTTTTCTCTTATGAATCTTACCTTGTGTACTCTCTCTCCATGAACCTGCCCTGCAGTCACCCAGAGAGCTGATTGAAATGTCCCGCAAATACTACACTGACACCGCTCTTCCAAAACTGGTCAGTTTCTTGGACTTTTACTACCCTCTTTAGTAGTTATCCTCAGCTCCTCATAAACTTCGACTTGATACATTGCAGGTGGCAGACTTTGGATCTCTTGAACTCTCACCCGTCGATGGGAGAACTCTGACTGACTTTATGCACACCAGAGGCTTACAGATGCATTCCTTGGGGAGAGTGGTAACCATTTCAATTCATAGTTTTTGGTACCTTCGCTTCAAACTGGAGAACAGAACATGCTTATGTATAGATAAGCAAAGTGCCTCATTTCATTTAGCAATCACTCTTTTCTTCTTTCATCTTAGGTGGAGCTGGCTGACAAGCTCCCTCACGTGCAATCCCTCTGTATTCATGAAATGATTGTTCGGGCATACAAGCATATACTGCAGGCTGTTGTAGCAGCTGTTGAAAACACTGCTGATCTAGCCATCTCAATAGCAACATGCTTAAATGTCCTACTGGGAACACCGTCTGACACTGAGAGCGAATGTGATGAAAAGATAAAGTGGACCTGGGTAGAAACGTTTATTTCCAAGAGATATGGGTGGGATTGGAAGCATGAAGGTTACGAGGAATTGAGAAAATTCTCCATTCTTAGGGGACTGTCACACAAGGTTTGCGACTGTCAAATGTCAATCTGTCTTTTCTTTTAGTTGCGACAATCTAACCTTACGTTCTCATATGTTGTTTCAAAGGTTGGACTGGAGCTTGTTCCTAAAGACTATGAGATGGAGACATCATGTCCATTCAAGAAGTTGGATATTATCAGTATGGTTCCTGTATACAAGGTACCATTGTGCAACTATCTAACTCCAGTAGTAAGCCATAACAGAAAAGTGAAATTGTTAAGTGACTAAAGAGCACTAATTTTGTGTGCAGCACGTTGCATGTTCATCCGCTGATGGACGCACTTTGTTGGAATCATCCAAAACTTCCTTGGATAAAGGCAAACTAGAGGATGCTGTCAGTTATGGTACCAAGGTATAACTGATCTCTTTCTCGTTCCTCTTTTATATATTGACCACGTAATGAAGCTCTTGACTAGTCTGAATACACTGATCCGTTCTTTGACTGCCACCACTCAGTATATACTAACTATGTAATGATGCTGTTGAACTAGTCTGAATCAACCCTTCAGCTTGTTTCTGACATTTTTTTCTGATTTGATTGTATTTATTTTAGTTCAAACGGTTTAAGTGAGTTGATATTCTTGGTTGACTCTATAGGCACTGACGAAGCTTGTAGCAGTGTGCGGTCCATATCATAGAATGACCGCCGGAGCATACAGTCTACTTGCTGTTGTGCTGTACCATACTGGGGACTTTAACCAGGTATTCACTTTAATAAAATTCAGGACTGTCTCCAAGGCATCGCTCAATTCACTTACTTCCTGTGCAGAAGAATGTATCTGCTGCAACTAATCAGTTTTGATTTTTCAGGCTACCATTTATCAGCAGAAAGCACTCGACATAAATGAAAGGGAACTTGGACTTGATCACCCAGACACAATGAAAAGCTACGGCGACCTAGCCGTCTTCTACTATCGTCTTCAACACACAGAATTAGCTTTAAAGTATGCTCTCTGTATTTCTCAAAGCCAAAGCCGAAAAAAAATTAATTGTTTTCAAGCTGCTAACATGTTATTCGTGTTGTAGATATGTCAACCGTGCATTGTATCTTTTGCATCTAACATGTGGACCGTCACATCCAAATACTGCTGCCACTTATATCAATGTAGCGATGATGGAAGAAGGTTTGGGGAATGTCCATGTGGCTTTAAGATACCTTCATGAAGCGTTGAAATGTAACCAGAGACTACTTGGAGCTGATCATATCCAGGTTCGTTTTTCTAAACAAGGACTTGAGCTTAAACAGAAAATTGTGGAAGGTAAACAACGCACTTAAAAAAAAGAATTATTTCTGTTGTAAATTTTTAAATTTTTCAGACTGCTGCAAGTTACCATGCTATTGCTATTGCTCTTTCTCTGATGGAAGCCTACTCTTTGAGCGTCCAACATGAGCAGACCACTCTACAGATTCTACAGGCAAAACTAGGCCCTGAGGATCTTCGGACACAGGTGTGTAATTAGCTTTCGATTTACATGGAGTTTCCCTTTGAAGGTTTCTTACGCTCAAGAACTGTTTTAGGATGCGGCTGCGTGGCTTGAGTATTTTGAGTCTAAAGCTCTGGAACAGCAAGAAGCTGCACGAAATGGTACTCCTAAGCCAGACGCTTCTATTTCCAGCAAAGGCCATCTCAGGTATTAAAACGTTTGTCTTCGTATATTCTTAGGACCGTTACATATTGTACAAAGGACCAAAAGCTTTCTTCCCAATAACAGTGTATCAGACCTGCTGGATTATATAACTCCGGATACTGATCTTAAAGCAAAAGACGCCCAAAGGAAAGCTCGCCTAAAGGTCATAGTTGCTTTCTGCTGACTTAATCCATGTTTTTGATGAACTTCTCTCATTAACTAAGTTGTGACAGATTTTGATCTAAAATGTTTATTCAGGTCAAGGGAAGACCAGGACAAAGTCCAGGACCTGTGTCTGAAGATAATCAGAAAGATGATGAAACTCTGAGTCCGACTCATGTCACTGGAGAGAGTTCAAGTGACAAAGAGAACAACTCAGAAGCAAAACCTGAAGAAACAAAGGTTGAGAAACGTGACTTGAAACCTCAAGATCAGCCCACGCTGGTTAAGATAGACTCCAGGCCCCAAGTGGATGATGACTCTGACGAAGGATGGCAAGAAGCTGTCCCGAAAAATCGTCATCCTTCTGGGCGTAGAACCCGTCCCAGCCTGGCAAAGCTGAACACAAACTTCATGAACGTGACCCAGCAGACAACAAAAAGCAGAGGAAAATCCAACAATTTCACCTCCCCAAAGACTTATTCAAATGAGCTTACAATCTCTGCTGGTGGCTCCACATCCCAGCACGCGAAGAAGCTTTTGAAGAGCTCAAGTTTGAACAGAAAGCAAAACAGTTCCAATGCAGTTGGAGAAAAGGTGGTAAACAATAAATCAGCCCTGGCAAGCTCACCTTGCACCGAACAGGTTAATAAGCCAACTCTGATGGTGAGTCCTGTGACTCCCCAAGCTGGAAAACTGTTTTCTTATAAAGAAGTTGCACTGGCACCCCCTGGAACAATTGTGAAAATAGTTGCGGAGCAGTTGTCAGAAGAAACTACTGCTCCAGACACTTTGGAGGCAGCAAAGGTTGCAGTAGATGGTCCTGAAAAAGTTAAGTCTGAGGATGTTGTTAGTGAGAATAAACATGTGGCTACAGAAACGGAAGCAAAAAATGCTGATAGCAATGAACAAGGAGAGGTGGCTGAAAAGGCAGCAGAAGAAGGATCTCCAACAGAGACAGCTGTTTCAGATGCCAGTCAAGGAAAATCTGAAAGTGTACAAACGGCTGAGGACTCAAATGGAGTGAAGCAACATAAGGATGTCTCTGGTACTGAACTGAAAGCAGTAGATGGTGAAACGGAAGATCTGCCCAATGGAGACCCAAGCCCAAAGACATCAATAGTTGCAGATGGAGAAAAGCAAGAAGCCTGCGAGGCACAAAAGGAGATGAGCAAGAAGCTCTCTGCTTCTGCACCGCCCTATACCCCAACAACCATTCCAATTTTCGGGTCGATAGCAGTTCCAGGATTCAACGACCACGTGGGGATCCTTCCCTCCCCACTAAACATGCCGCCACTGCTTCCTGTAAACCATATCCGAAGGTCAGCTCCTCACCAATCTGTAACAGCTCGAGTTCCCTATGGGCCTAGGCTCTCAGGTGGTGGTTACAACCGATCTGGAAACAGAGTTCCTCGTAACAAACCAAGCTTCCCAAGTATCGCTGAGTCCAATGGAGAGGCTAATCAGTTCATTGGTCCAAGAATAATGAACCCTCATGCAGCTGAGTTCATACCGAGTCAGCCATGGGTTTCTAATGGCTATCCAGTGTCACCAAACGGCTATAATGGCACGGAAATAACACAGAATGGGTACCCGTTGTCGCCAGTAGCAGAAGGTGCATATCCGTGTAACATACCTGTACAGCCTCAGAATGGACATTCTATACCTGGTACTGAAATGGCTGAGGAGAAGAGTGGAGGTGAAGAAGAGAGTAACAAGGAGAAGAAAGCTGCTGAGGATGAAGAAGTCATTGCACAAGAAACTACAGAAACATCTGAAAACGGACACTCGATAGTAGGTGAAGAGAAAACCACAGCACAAGAGGTAACCGACGAGAAAGGACAAGGAGGCAAGTGCTGGGGAGATTACAGCGACAATGAAGTTGAAGTCACAGTTTGAAGAAGCAATTTTTCTGTCATTGAAGTATTTTAACATTGAGGCTTAAAAGGAATGGAGAGAAAACTTGGCTCCATGGATGAGGTTTGAGTTACATCATAGTTCGCGGGAAGGTGAGAGGAAACCATTTCTAAGTTTAAATCTTTTGTGTTGCAGCGGAGGACCAAGACTTGTCACTCCTGCTTTTAACAACTCTACTCCTGCTTTTTTTTTTTTTCAGTTTTTGGTTTCCGTAGTTGAAAACTAAAAATTATTGAACTCGTTGAGGAGCCTCTCGAATAAAGTCATTTGTCGTTTTGTTTTGATTAACTGTGAATACTGTTGTGACAGAGCGAGCGCATCATGACCTAGAGATAACTTATGGGATCCCAAAATGCACTGTGAATATCTACAATGGTTAAGCTGAGTCTCTATGTTGGCTAAACAATGGTTACGACATGTTTGATAATGATAACATTTCCTATCATGCAAGGCTGCTTCTTCTGCAACGTTGTTGAGTGTTGTTCCAAGTATTCTCTGCTGTTCATCACAGGTAATTTGTCAAGAATATAAAACAGATTAAACAGCAACCGTTGCTAGATCGTACCCGCTAATGTTGACAGTCTTTTAGCAAAACCAAGCTCATTGTCCAATCATAGAAAAACTTCATCACTGTTTCTTGATCTTGAAGAGGTTCTAGGTGTGTGCATAAGATAAGAGAATATCACTATTCTCTCCAGCAGTTCTAGAGGGCTATCCTCAGCTGCTCACAGTAGCGTGGCTTTGGTCTCATACAGTCACTTCTTTACTCTCTTTGACCGGTCCGGAAACAACCCAAAAATGAAATCTGTCAAAATAAACCGAATCAAATCGGCTATTAAACCGACTTAAACCATCGGATCGTTAAAACTTGAACCAACAAATAATACAATCTTAGGCCCATGATTGTCCGAAAGCCCAAAACGGCCTCATTGGCTTTTCTCCTAGTCGTCACTGGAGAGAACATTGGCCATCTGCAAATTTCATTTTTCAATAGACCAAAACTTCTCACCGTTCGTCTTCGGATCAGCCATGGAGGATGAGGTGATCTTTCATATTTTCTTATTTATTTAATATAGATAGGAATGATATTAACTCTGTTTTTCCGCCGGAGATTGTAAAATGAGGACATGAAAAAAAAATCGAAACTTTTGTTTCTGAAAATTCGATCTGATTGATCACTTTCTCATGATTCACCTAAAATACGACATCGTTAAGATTTGTTGTATATGTAATTCGATTTTGATGAAAGCTAAGCTACTAGGTTTTGTTGCTTGCGTGATGTGTTCAATATGGTAGAGTTAGATTAGGAATCATAAGGCGAAACAGAGATAGATGAAAGATTTGAATTTTAAAGAGGTTTTTGAATAGAGAAGAAATATAACTAAATTAGGGAAGAAAAAGGTAAAGCTTTGAATTGGAAAAGAAATTATTTCTATCCTTTAGTTTCATCTTTGTGAGTTACTAGGAAGTGCATCTCGCTGTCTTACTTGTTTTGTAATTGTTTCAGATTGAACTGAAAACTGCTCCTGCTGATTTCCGTTTCCCTACAACGAACCAGACAAGGCATTGCTTCACCCGTTACATTGAGTTCCACAGGTACACTCTTGTTCTAGTTTCAACAACATGTAGTCTTCTTTGATTTGAGTTAGTGTCTATTCTAAACCATTATCTGTAGGTGCACGACTGCAAAGGGTGAGGACTCCAATGAATGCGAGAGGTTCGCCAAGTACTACCGTGCTCTCTGCCCTGGTGAATGGGTTTGTTACCTTCTTTATGTCTTTTCCTCTGTTTCTTCATAATCATCTTCATCTTTCTCTGCCCACATTCTTTAACTATGCGCTAATCTTTCCTCAGGTTGACAAGTGGAACGAGCAGAGAGAGACCGGAACTTTCCCTGGTCCTCTCTGATCTTGAGCAAGAAAGCTCTCTTTCATCATGTTTTTGTTTAAGGCCATAAGGTCGTGTGGATGATCATTTCAATCCATCTCTATCTTTTTGTTAATCTCTTCTCTTTGATTGATCAAATAAATTAAACTGCAAGACATTCTTTTGGATTAATAATGATTTAAGCTTGGATTTTAAAACTCCCAATTTAAATTTTGAGGCTATTTTGTCATTTCTAACAAATATAGGGTGTCATTTGCAAAGTGCCTATCTACCTGTCATTGACAGTTACATCCCAACAGTTTTTCGTCGCGGACAAAAACTACCTGTTGCGTAAAGATCTAACTTCGGCGGCATGAGTAATGAGTGTCATTTTTTAGTTTCCACCAGACATAACTTTAGAGACCTCTGCCTTAAACACCAAACAAAAATGGTTGAGTGTAGCAACAACCTTGTCGGAATCCTCAACTTCTTCACCTTCCTCCTCTCAATCCCCATCCTCTCCGCCGGAATCTGGCTCGGCAAAAATGCAGCCACCGAGTGTGAACGTTTCCTCGACAAACCAATCGTCCTCCTCGGAATCTTCCTCATGTTCGTCTCCATCGCTGGCCTCGTTGGCGCTTGCTGCCGTGTCTCTTTCCTCCTATGGCTTTACCTTTTCGCTATGTTCATTCTCATACTCGTTGGATTCTGTTTCACCATCTTTGCCTTCGTTGTTACTAACCGTGGTGCCGGTGAGGTTTTGTCTGATAGAGGGTATAAGGAGTACCGTGTGGGAGATTACTCTAACTGGCTGCAGAAAAGAGTTGGTAACGCTAAGAATTGGGATCGGATTAGGAGCTGTTTGGTTTACTCCAACGTGTGTTCCACTTTTAGTAGTCGCTATGCGACGGTCACTGTTAATGAGTTCTACAAGACCAATCTCAATGCCCTTCAGGTCACATTCTATTCAATTTTTTTTTTTTTACAAAGAGGTTTCAAATTTAAATAACATAAAACGTTTATAGTTTATCATAGTTTAGGTAGCATTTGGCTACATTTTGTTATGTAACATGTAACCGAAGTTATTATAGAGATTTCTTACTGAGTTTCTTAGGGGGATTTTTTACGTGGGTCCATGAACAGTATAAGAGACGGTTACAAAAACTATGAATTAAGAACCGATTCTTATGGATTTTTTGCACTGTTCGCGGACTTCATTGACACATGACAGCCCGCAATTGGTTTGCTTTTAACTTTTTTTTTTTTTAGAAAAAAAAAATTAGGAAACCAAGTGAGTTTTTAGGGATAACTATACTATTGTGATAATGTGAGTCGTTTTATTTCATATGATGAATTTCACTGAACACCTTTTTTGTGTGCTTATTTGTGTAGTCTGGTTGCTGTAAGCCGTCTAATGATTGTAACTTCACCTACGTGAGTCCGATTAATTGGACAAAGACTAATGGTCCATACACAAACGAGGATTGTAACGTTTGGGACAATAAGCCGGGGACTCTATGTTACAACTGCCAAGCGTGCAAGGCCGGTTTGCTTGACAACCTCAGGAACTCGTGGAAAAAAGTGGCTGAGGTGAACATTGTCTTCCTCGTATTCCTCATTATTGTCTACTCTGTTGGTTGTTGCGCCTTCAGGAACAATAGGGTACGCCGATGGCGTTAGATACTTATGTCCTGAGATATAAAAGAACAAACCAAGACTTAGACCAAAGAAGATATCTAAAGTGCCATCATCTTACTCTTGAGTACGTAAAATACAGCCTTTAAGACAACTCTTTGATCGCTTTCTCTTGTGTGTGTGTGAGGTTGCATATTTCTATGTCTTTTATCTGTTATATATGCAACATACTAAATGAGTTACAATGGGACTTTCTTTGTGCTACTATTTCTAGTCTTTTTGTGTAAGTGTAGTAGCTTCTTCATTTGTTTATTAGTCGATTTTTCTTATGTCTGTCCACGTAGGGGTGGGCGTTCGGGTACCCATTCGGGTTCGGTTCGGATCTATTCGGGTTTCGAGTTTTCGGGTTCACAAATTTTAGCCCCATTCGGATATTTCTAAATTTCGGTTCGGGTTCGGTTCGGATCTTTGCGGGTTCGGTTCGGGTTCGGATAACCCATTTAAATTCTTTTTAAAAATTTTAAAATTGATTATATACTTTAAACTTCTAAAAATTTATAAACAAAATAATATATTACAAATAATTGAATAACATAAGTCAAAATACCTAAAATTAACATATAAATTAGTTTGATTTGAATATTTGGATTGTGAATCAATAATATTTTAAAGTATTTTTGATGTTTTGAGTGTACTTTAGCAATTTTAGACATATATGTTTGACGATTTACATATATTTGCAAGTATTCTGAACAACTTCAAAGTATTTTATATATATTGATTTTTTTATATACATTAAATCTAAAATAATTAATATATATAGGTATATAAATCTCTTTCGGATATATTCGGGTACCCGAAATACTTCGGTTCGGGTCGGGTTCGGTTCTTTAAATACCAAATTTGTGAACCCATTCGGATATTAAATTAATTTCGATTCGGGTTCAATACTACTTTTTCGGATCGGGTTCGGTTCGGTTCTTCGGATCCGGATTTTTTGCCCAGCCCTATGTCCACCGATAGAAAATATGTTTTCTTTCTATTATTTGATGAAATGATATATCTTTGAACCAATAAGAGCTGGATGCATGGAAAGACATACAATCATAGGATAATGACAAAGACTGACTCATGGTACACATCATCTTACCATCCTCATTGTAATCCTTCCATACTTTGTAGCTATTACTTTATTTGGGACATAATATATCAAGACTTGATCTCGAGATTGAATTTGAGATTCACAAAGAAGAAAACGAGAGAGAAAAATTGAAGAAGATGAAAACAAAAAGTTTGTTATTCAGCTCATTCTGTTTCTACTGTACATGACACATATATATATGTTACTGGTTAAGCAAAAGGAGACTTAACCAGAATCTAATTTAACTAAACCAATTGTACTAAACTATCCTAATACACCCTCTCAAGTCTTTGACTGCAGAACTGGAAGAAAAAGACTTGACAGTGAAAGTCTCTGCAACATGGAGAGAAAAGGACCTAGATAAAGTGGTTTAGTCAAGATATTAGCAAGCTGGTTTCCAGAAGAAACATGAAGAGTAAGAAGATAACCAGCCTTGATCTGATCATGTACAGTATGACAATCTATCTCGATATACTTTGTACGCTCATGAAAGACAGAATTAGTAGCAAGATGAACAGCCGACTTGTTGACACATAAAAGCTTTGGTGTAGAAGTCGTGGTGATATGAAGATCCTTGAGAAGTTGTTGAAGCCATAAAAGTTCACATGTAGCAAGAGCAAGACTGTGATACTCAGCTTCTGTGCTACTTCTACTTACAACTGTCTGCTTCTTAGATTCCAAGAGATCAAAGATGTTCCAATATACACACAAAAGCCTGTAACAGAACGCCGTGTATCCTTGCAGGCTGCCCAATCAGCATCAGCAAAAGCACTCAAACAACAAGCCTTGTCATGGATTAGTCTTGAGATACCGAAGGACCTTAAGAGCTGCCTGATAATGAACATTTGTAGGAGCAGAGAGAAATTGACTGAGCTGATGGACTGCAAAAGTGATATCAGGACGTGTTATACATAAGTATAACAAACGACCAATGAGCTCTCTATACTGAGTAGGAGTAGACAATAGCTTGCCAAGATCCTTTGTCGAACGCAGATTAGGATCCATCGGTATAAAGCTTGGTTTACATCCCAACAAACCATAATCCTCAAGTAAATTCAGGGTATACTTGCGTTGACAGACATAAATACCAGAAGAGGATCGAGCAATCTCCAAACCAAGAAAGTACCTCGCTGGACCAAGATCTTTGATTTTAAACTCAGAACGTAGCAAAGTCCTAAGATCATCAACAACAGTGTCACTATCACCAACAATTAGTATATCATCAACATATACTAATGCTGCAACAAATGAGTCAGATGTCTTCTTCACAAACAACATATTATCGGCTGGAGATTTAACAAAGTTATCACCAAGTAAGACTGAGGAAAATCTCTTATACCATTGGCGAGAAGCTTGCTTCAAACCGTATAAACTTTTGCGAAGTAGACACACCGATTTTGGAGGTAAAATAACTCCAGGAGCAGGCGTATAGCTTTGAGGAAGACTCATATAGATTTCCTCATCAAGATCACCAAGAAGAAAGGCATTAGACACATCCATTTGTGTCAGACTCCATCCCTTCGCAGATGTAAGACTCAACAACAACTTCACACTAGTCAATTTAGCAACTGGAGAAAAAATTTCCAAGTAATCAACACCCTCTTGTTGTGTAACACCCCGAGCTACTAAACGAGATTTAGGACGCTCCACAGTACCATCCGAATTATACTTCAAAGTGAAAATCCAATGACACCCCACCACATTCTTCCCATCTGGCAAAGTAACAATATCCCAAATTCTGTTTTGCTCAAGAGCTTCAAGTAAAGTATCAACGAGTAACAGAAGATGAGCGGCAAAACGAAATCCCTGATTGCGAAACACAAATGACGCTAGAATCGCGAGAAAAGAGATATCGGGAAGCTCGTATCGTAGCGGAAGATTCGTGTGTGGGTTCTGATACCATATCAAGACTTGATCTCGAGATTGAATTTGAGATTCACGAAGAAGAAAACGAGAGAGCAAGGTTGAAGAAGATGAAAACAGAAATGTTCCAAAAAAAAGAAAAAAAAAAGAAAAGAAAATGAAAACAGAAAGTTTGTTATTCAGCTCAATCTGTTTCTACTGTATATGACACATATATATATATGGTACCGGTTAAGTGAAAGGAGACTTAACCAGAATCTAATTTAACTAAACCCATTGTACTAAACCATCCTAATATAATATATCTTCTTGTAAAGCATCAACATGCATTAACTAAGCTGTATGCAAACTTGTTTAAAGAGCCTGATTCTTGATACAATTTTTTTTTTTTTTTGGAAATAAAATTTTACTTACGACATCTTTTTGTTTGTTAATGACATGGAACTGGTATTTTGTGGATATTCTTTCTTTTGGATGATATTTTTGTTAGATAAAAATACATATATGTTTCCAGATACCCGTTCGATCGAGTTTATGAGTTCAACTTTTTTAGATACTTTTCAAATTATATATCTATATAACAATCAGAACCAATTTAGTTAATAATGTTTATTTTAGATTCGAGTTTCGATTCGTAATATTTCAGATTTAAATTTCGAATATATTTTTTTTTTTAAAAAAACAAATCCAATATTTATTTCATATATAATGAAACGCCGTTACAGAATCTATTCAATTAGAAAAAAACAAAATCTATTCAATTAGACAAAAATTGAAAATGTAATAAAAACTGTGGGCCCATTGGGCCTAGATATTGCAGCTTGAACTTAGCAAGAAGCTGAGGACATGGTTAGTCCACCAAAAATGTTGTCCCTCTGTTCATCTCTTCCTCCATGCTCTATCGCCATTTTCAGCAAGTCAAACACAGATGGATTCCGTTCTTCTTCTCCTTCACATAGGCTCCGGTTACGTCCTATCTCCGCCTCACAAATTCTTACTCCAGCAATCGACAGGTCAGCGATCATCTTATCCGAAACAGTGTCCGAGAACGAGCTTTGGGCTGCAGCTTGCCTCCGCGTCCGGACATTCAACGAATTAAACCCTTCTTCTTACAATATACAAGTCAGTTCTTCTCCCTATTACATCTTTTTTTGGTATCTTTGGGTTGTGTACATATTCAAGAAGATCTTGAATGCTGTAGTTATCATGTTCTTTGAGGTTTTTTTTGTCGTTATGTTCTTGTGCTGATGTTACGTTTTGCTGTTCAAGTTTTCTTTAGGATCACAGAAAATACTTGGCAGAACGTGAGTTCGAGGCGCTTAAGGAGAGAGTTTCAGGGAAGAGGGAAGGTTTTACGAGGGTGTCCTGCGTAAATGCGACTCTTCCATTGTCGCAATTATCATCAACCTCTTCTGAGGATTTATGCTCTGCATGTAAGGTCTGTCTTTTCATTTGGCCTTCTTGTATTGTTGTTACGTGTGCATACTAGTCGAGTTAGCATAGTAGACTTTTTTCAAGGTACTTTGAAGAGGCTTACTTTTATAAATGCGTTGAAATTTTAAGAGTTGACAGATAATTTAGTAAAAATTTTGATAAAATTTTGTTTTTAACAATTTGGAGGTTACTGTTCAAAATAATATTTTTTATAGATGAAATTTTAGAAGATGTTTATTGTTTCGAAATAGATGATATTCTGATATTTATATTATTTTTTGCTTTACTGAAAATTGTTTAACCAATGAGGTTTTTGCAGTCATTTCTATAATTGGGTGAATGATTTATAACTTATATTTTTGAAGTTACTTTTTTGAAAAATAATTATTTTAATCTTTGTGTATCAAAGTAAAAACATCATGTATTGTGAAAAGAAGGGAGTAATACTTTGGAGGTTTTGTGAGAGAGTCAAGTTGTTGCTTTAGTTTATGATATGGAATGCTTCATCTGTTTTTTTCAGTATTCTGATGGGATAGAAGATAGAGTTGTGGTGGGGAGCCTTGATCTTAACCAATGCCGTTGGCTTCCTGATGAAATCGCTGGAACAAAACCAGAGGTATGTTTCATGTTACCAAACTTTGTATTTAACAAAAAGCTTCAGACAAAATTGAGAAGCTCTTTTTTTGTTGTTGTTGTTATATAGGGGTTTAGTGTGGATTTTGCGAGGGCATACTTGAGCAACGTCTGTGTTGCGAAAGAGCTGCATCGTAATGGAGTTGGTTACAAACTAATTGAAAAGTCCAAAGTAGTTGCTAGAGAATGGGGTAAAGAACTTTGATTATAATAGTACACTTTCAAAAAAAAATGGACTTAGTAAAGGAGTTGTGGTTATGGTTCCAGGAATAACGGATATGTACGTGCATGTGACGGTGGTCAATGAAGCAGCGAAGAGGCTATACATGAAAAGTGGGTTCGTGGAAGAGAGTGCTGAGCCGGCGTGGCAAGCTAGATATCTCAACAGGCCACAACGGCTCCTCCTTTGGCTTTCCCTTCCAAACTCCTGATTCATTTCCAAATGTAAATCTTTTTCATTTATCCAATTTGTATACATGTTCTTGGCAGTAAATAAAGAACTTTGTATGACTCGCAAATAGAGTCACTTTTATTTCAAGGTTGTAAAATTCATTTTATTGTCTTGAAATCGATTCCTTGCTCATGTATGATGTTTTAACCAACATTTTAGCTTATCAACCCTACATAAAAAAATGTTTGTGAAAGCCTTTTAAAAAATGTTTGATCAAAGTTTAGTATTCCAATACTTATTCACTAACAAATTTAGGAATTGAACTGTAGAAAACAAATTAATTGATTTTACACTAAGAAGTCTGAGTTTCAATTCCCCGATGAATTATGCAAAATATTAAAGAAAAATCTTACAAAAAATCTTTAACATGGTGAGTACCGTTAGAAATTGACTGTCACGAAGTGGTTCAGGATGATGTACTTAAACATAAAATCCTCGTAATCATATATATAATGCTTTTCATAGTTTGTAATAATATAATTAATCAATGCTAAAAATATAAGTGCTAAAAACAAATTAATGGAGACAATATGGTGCAAATTAAATTATTTTCCATTGACCCTTATATATCAGTAAATCTATCTATTGTATAATTATTAATCTAACAATTCTTTTAGAATAAAAATAATAATACATTTATGTTAAACATAGTCCTGGTGTTTTTTTTTTTTTTGAACAACCATAGTCTTGGTGTTAATCCAGTGTCTTCTATAAATTTTATTGGATAAGATTTTTATGTATTTTTTGTTGGTGGTCTAAAACGGCGGCGTGTTAACTGGCGTTTGGCTACTTAATCCACCAAAACGAATATAAAAACAGAGAAAGGCGCTTGGGAAAATATGAAAGGCTTAGAAATGGTGGTGACGTCTTTCTCTTCATCGCCGCCTATCTTCTTCTTCTCCCTTGCATCTGATCCTCAAGTTTCTTCTTCCACTCTCCATGGACGTTTTACGCTTCCTTTGACTCCTTCTTCCTCTTCTCTAGTGTAAGTTTCTCTCCTTGTCAAATTACATTTCTCAATTTCCTATATGTTTGTGGAAAGTTTTGAACTTTCCGTATGTACAGTGTATGTAGTAGTGTTCTGTCTCTTTATTTTTCAAATTCGTGTTCTGGGTTGTGATTTTCTGTTACTACGCGCCATTAAAGTTCCTGACTTTGAACCGTTCTCTGTAATTGAATGTTGGATTCATGGTTTTTACATTTCTTATGTTTGGTCAAGATGTTGTCTTGTCTATGAGTAATGCCTCAGATGATGTTTTTTTTAATGTTTGGTTAACATTTTTATTTTATTTTTTTGGAAGCGGTTTAATTGAATGTGGTTTCTCTTTCGTTTGGGATACGTTTACTTATTGCTAGTAACCATCTCATTCACATTTTTTTGTGTACTTTTTTTAACTTATATGTGAATTGAATCTGTTTTCACTTTACATATATCATAGTGAACAACTTTTATTAGAAATATTTAACATCAGAGTTTCATGTGAACTGAATCTGTTTCACATAGCCAGATTTTCTGTTAATCTGAAGCATGTGAATGTTTCTGCTCTTGCGTTCAGGATAAGTTTACTTATTGGTAACCATCTCATTCACATGCTTTTGTCTACTGTTTAACTTTTGGTCATTAATTTTATTCATGAGATAAGCAGTCCTCTTATTCCGCATTACATGTCCTGAGTTTGTTCCTTTGTATTCCATTTCCAGCTTTATTTCTTCTCCTTTGTTGCCTCGTCTCTTGAATTATCTTATGACACTTGTCTATTTGATATGGTAATAACATTATGCGGAAGAGAGTATCCAAGCTTAGTTTTTAAATTCTTGTCCCATGTGAGACACGTCAAGGTTACATCCAGTTCAGGAGTCATTGATCAAATGTTATCATTGCTTTTGATGATTATATTCTTCCACTATATCCTTCATCCATATCTTTGTGTGGTTTCTCAGAAAGGGAGTAAGAAGACACCAAGATGCAACAAGAGCCAGAGGTGGAGCAGTTCGAGTCCTAGCTAATCCAAATGTATTACCTTTCTCCCATTTTTTGCTCTGATATATTAGCTTTTCTATATACTAAATAAGAACATTTCATTTTCTCTAAGATCTCTGTTACATGTAATCCTTTGTTAGGATGTTAAAGTCTGAGAAATTGTGAATGGTTGTTGAGTCTTCAGTAGTGTAGTTTATAAGTTTCTTCCCATGCCGAGTGTTTGTGTAGGCGTCATCTCCTCCTCCTGGAAAAGTAAAGGCAAAAAAAGAGGTAATCATGGTAGACCCTCTTGAGGCCAAGAAATTAGCAGCCAAGCAAATGGAAAAGATCAAAGGCAGAGAGAGGCAACAGAGAAGGCGTGAAATAGAGGCTATAAACGGAGCATGGGCAATCATAGGACTCACCACAGGCCTTATAATCGAAGCGCAAACAGGGAAGGGTATCTTGGCTCAGGTTTGTTATATTCCACACTTCCTCTGACAACTAGAAAAAGACTTTTTTACTAAAGACTCTTTGTTGCATTTTATAAACTGCAGTTGGTTGGTTATTGGTCTGCGCTTCTGCATCTATTCACTCCATCAACATAGTACACAATCCAAACCTGACCATTTGGTTTACTCTAGTTTCTTCTGATTTTGTTCATGTAAGTTGTTTACTATTCTCTACTCCACAGCTATGTGTATGTGCAGATCCTAAGAAGGATACACGATTTATATACAGTTAAAAGAAGTGAACCAATGTTGCAGATATGTTTGGTCTATATCTTATCTTTCAATCCTATAGAATATAAAATTGATGCTTGACATAAACAGTTAAACTTTATATTAACAAATATACAATAGATGATTAACTGTACAAGTTTTATTTACAAAATCTCCAGAATTAATGTTTAATAGTATGATAATAATACTGATGAAATATTAGACTCATAAAGATAGAAAACTTTGTAGAAAATGTTACTAAAGGAAGTAAGAGAGCTGTTCCTTCTTCCTGGAGCCTCCTTCTCCATACAAATCATTCCACTGCTTCAGTTCATTCATACCTGCTCCTTCTGCTGCAAAGCTAGCAGCAACCTGCAAAATCCAAATCAGTTAGCTTTTGAATCACAAAGATCATCAAACACAACTAAGTGTGTTTTACTTACCTGGCTTTTAGCTACTCTCATGTCTTCCATGCTCAAACTTCTCAGCGTTATGCCTCTCTCCTCAGATGCTTCTTCTTTTTCTTCAGATCCCTCTTCACTACTCTTCTCTGCTTCCTCTCTCTTCTTCCTCTCCTGGTCTTTCAAGCACTCATGCTTTATCAACTCCCTCACTGGTCTATATGCAGCTGTTGTGCAAAAGTTCTGTTTGTATAACATTTCACTAGAATCAGTCCATAAAGAGAAGATAATAGTGTTGGTAAAGCGAGTTGAGGATTGTATCAAACCTTGAGATCACTTCCACTATAGCCATCTGTCATCTGTGCAAGCTCTTGAAAATCAAGATTCTCTGTTTTCTCTTTTGACAGTAAAGTTCTCAAGATCTTCTCTCTGCTCTCCACTGATGGAAGACCAACCATGATTCTGCCTCCCAACAAAACATGGAGTTAGTACAACCTCAAGCTCAGGGTTTCAAGTGAAAGGACTACTTACCTTCTCTCAAACCTCCTAATGATGGCTTCATCTAGATCAAAAGGCCTGTTTGTTGCTGCAAGAACAAGAATCCTATCACCTGGACTCGACATAAGCCCATCCCAATGTGTCATGAACTCGTTTTTAATCTTCCTCATAGCTTCATGCTCTCCAGCTCTAGTCCTCTGCCCCAACATGCTATCAACTTCATCCACAAATATTATAGTTGGCGACACTTTGGCTGCTAGTGTGAACAAAGCTCTCACATTCTTCTCATCTTCTCCAAACCATTTTGAAGTGATTGTGGACATGGAAACGTTTATGAAACTAGCTCCCGCTTCGTTGGCAATGGCTTTTGCCATCATGGTTTTCCCAGTACCAGGTGGTCCAAAGAGGAGGATTCCTCTGCATGGTTTGAGAAGACCACCTTTGAACAGGTCAGGCCTACGAAGAGGAAGCATGACAAGCTCTTGAAGTGATTCTTTGGTTTCATCTAGTGAACCTATATCAGCAAATGTCACACCAATCTCATCTGCAGGGATAACCTCTGGTCTTATGCGTTTCTCGAATTCATTATCAGGAGGCACCTCCTAACATATAAAACCTTATTGTGAGGCAAATGCATTGATATAATGAATGTTGAATAGTATGTTTTAGTTTTACATTTACTGGTGCTTTTGGAGGTAGGGGACATTCATTCTTTGCTGAAGGATTCGACTCAGATTTGAGCTCACTATTTATCATCCCTTCACTTTCTTCTCCCTGCACCAAATGCCATAAACATGTCACTCGCTTTAATATTTCAAAAGCACATGGTCAGAACTAGTGATTGTGTTTAGAAACCGGACATTTTTTGGATCAGATCGGTTTGGGTAATATTGGTTTGGGTCGAGTTTTTATTTCTTCTTTATAAAAATCCAAAATGGAACCAAATTAGAAATAGTTCGATTTAGTTTGGGTTTAAAGTGGAGAAAACAAAAAAAAAATCTCTCGGAAAACTCAGTTAAACCCCAAAATCCGAAAAAAATATTCCGGTAATTCTGGTTCTTTGATATTTTAATATTGATTATATTGATTAATATTGATTATATTTCAAATATTTGGGTATATGTTCAGTCTTCGGTTTGGTTTCAGTTTTTTGGGTTTAAAAAAAAGGAACTGTTTAGATTTTGTAAATTCCGGTCCGGTTTCGATTTCGTTTTTTCCAATTCGGTTTTCGGGTTTAGGATAATATGCCCAAGACTAGGCAGAACTGTGAATACCTTGGACTCAGAGTTTCTGTCCATCTTCAAGGAGTCCTCAAGTCTATGACCTTCCTGGAATATACTCAGTCCATGGGATAAGCTGTTGCAGAATCATTTACTCTGTTTAGTTTAACAAAGGTAAAAACTTATTATGTTACAGAGATAATAGGTCTCTTTAGTACCTGTTGGAAGATATTACAAGCCTTCCGTTTTTGTATTCAGGTTCTTTATTGTTCATCAGATGGTAAGAGATTGCTGTAACCACAATTTCCTCAATGTGACTACTTAGGAACATGGTATCTGCATGGCATATAGAACCTAAGTCATCACATTCTAGATCATTAGCCGCAAGAACCTCAGCAATATGGTTCTTGTTGTCCTGAAACTGAATCAGTTTCATGTCATCTTCAAATCTTGTTTTCCAGCTCATGAGTTGAGATTCATCCTCTGGAGGTTTGATCTCAATGTTGTAAGGAAACAAAGCAGAGATGCCTTCTCCTACTTCTTGGCAATCATCTTCAGGCTCTAATAGTCTTGACCCAAGAAGTAAAACAGGTCCTGAAAGCTTAGACAAGAGCTTCTGGAACAGTTTGTAGAACCTCTCTGACTGAAGAAGCTTCTCAACGTCCCTTAGGTATATTATAATAGGATTGGCTTCCGAAACTGATACCAAGACCTTGTAAAGTGACTGAAGGAATAGTCTCTCATCAAAACACAAGTTTGTACTGCGTTTGCTTGAACCTATAAAGATATAAACATACACAAAATGAACAATGTGACTAAGAATATGATGTCTAATAAAAATAAAACGGTTCCACACCTGAAACGCTACTAATATCAGAAGCAGCAGAAGCGTTTCTCTTGAGTTTTGGAGGATTACTTGAACCTTCAAAGCCCCTAGTACGTTATAGAAACAAGTGAGCTTTACATAAAACAGATTTAAATAATCAAGTATGACAAGAACCAATTTACCTTGAGGTAAGATCGTTGCCACTAGTGAGCCTACGCAAGGTCCCTATCATTTACAATAATGCTTAGACTTTAGGATTACTAAGAACAAAAAAAAAAAAAAAAGTCTAAAATAGACCTAAAAAAAGTTTTGTCACAAATATAGATCTTAACAATAAAAATAACCAAAATAACACTTAAAAGTTTTATTAAATATACATTTATACCATTTGGGTTAACTAATCCAAAAATTTTTTGTTTATAGTTGAGAAGTGGGGTTTTGGGGATTGGGTTTCAAATTTTTTTTTAAAAAAAAAAAACTTAAAATTTTCAAAATAAAAAATGCTATTTTGCTAATTTTAATTTTTGATCTTTATTTTTATGATAAAACTAAAATATGGCTATTTGAGAGAATTGTCCAAAAAAAAACTCCAAAAGAGAATGTATGTACCTCTTTGTGCTTCTCCTTGGGTGAGCATAGAGAAAGATCCCACTAGATTAGACATTTTGTCCAACGTTAACTCAGAAATAGACCTCTTGTGAGACTAGAAAACAGTAGATAAGAAATAAATTAACACACATGGTTTGTGCCAAACACATAAAAAATAAAATCACAAAGTAACGTACAGGTTCCTTCTTGACGCATCCGTACTTGCTTTGAATCTGTATCAAAAGATAAAAGCTTACAAGCTAACTCTTTTACATGGCAAATACTAAAAACTATAATGCAATTAGTTAGCACCTTAATAGAGAAGTCTGTGACATCTAGTAGTAATAGTTTTGATTCAAAGTAATGAGCCAATGCTTTTGCAAGCATTTGCTGATAAAACTCTGCCAAGAAATTAAAAAGATAATTACACATAACCATTGAGGAATGAATATAAAAGGATGAGAAATGTTTTACCTGCAGGTCCAGAGAGTAGAATAGCTTTACTCGCAGGTGCAAGATTACGTGTGTGCTTAGAGATATCAAATTGCTTTAAGTGGACATAAGCTGCATTTGTTAATAGAAGCCTAGTTTTCTCGCTGTTACATGATTAAATTAAAGCATCATGAGTAGAGTAATATAAACAAATTAATGCATCTTTCTTGAGACACAAGCAATATTTGATGTAACCTTAAGAAATAAGGAAACTCGTCGAAAGTGACACCACTCTCTCTTCCATCAACAATTTGCCTTATCAACTCTTGTTCAATCTTTTCTCCGGTTAGACCATCTTCTGCAGAAACTGACCCGTTTGCCCATTTACCTAAACCTTGACCAGATGCTAGCCCGAGTCCTAACCCAACACCAACCCCTAAGGCTGAGAACAACACGCTCTTCTGCTCCATTTCTGCCAAACAAATCTTTCAACCAAACCAAAAGCATTCCCTAATAAAAAATGTTGTTTTCTTGTCAAATAACTCAGTTTGTTTTGCTCTCAGGTTTTTGGTAAATAAGAATATAGTGGACGGTAGAGAATACAAATAGGGTTGATGTGTGTGGGAGGATCGTCTTCTATCTATAGAAATGCTCGCATTAATTCTTACTCCCTTTGCCGCGAAATATCAACCATTTAGAATGTTTCTAGTAAAAATAGGAAAAATAAAAACAATTAATTATCCTAATGCTTAAATTAACAAGACTATAAGAATAATACAACTTCATGCAATAATTATTAGGGACAAATGTCTCACATCGGTTGTTGGAAGGGATTATATCTAGTATATAAGATATATGGGTCAATCCACTTATCACCAATTGGTTTTAAGTTGAAAGTCCATCTACCTTAATATGGTATCAGAGCCCACGATCCACACACAGTCCAACCCGATCCTTATCGATCCAGTCCAAACTTGGCTCATCGATCCTTGCCCGAACATTCCGAGATTGATGCCAAAAGAGCCATCATCTCGAGGGGGCGTATTAGGGACAAAGGTCCCACATCGGTTGTTGGAAGGGATTATATCTAGTACTAGGTGATTTTCCCGTGCTCATGCACGGGCATGTATATTTATAAAATAAATATACAATAATAATTGATTGATATTTACTTTAATTTTTAAATTAATTTATAGTTTGTATGTCTAATTTATATTATAATATTATATTACTTTAATTCTATATATAATTTTAGATATGTTATATTTAGTATGTTTTATTGTTTTTTACGGTCGATATAGTTATCATATATTGGATTCTATCTATTTCTCTGAATTCAACTATAATCATTTATATTTTAAATATATTAATTTTTTTTATTAATTGTCTTATTTGAATTTATGCTAGTTGTTATCTTAGAAATATAAGTATATTTAGTAAGACTATATATCACTTAATATTCTTTTGTGCTCAGAAGAAAAAAAATAAAAACTAAAGTGTCTGAATCTCAATTACATAAGTAACTAATGAATTCTTAGAAGCTTTTGAACACATATCAATATTTACAATAATTAAAATATTTTATAAATTCTAAATAAATTTATGCTTTAGATTGATTGGATGGTAAACTGAAATTTATTTTAAATAATTTTAAAAATAAGGATTCTGATTTGCTTAAGTATTTTGACTATGGTTATATTAAGTTTCACAAACATAAAAACAGAAAATTAAAAATTAAAATATTTATTAAGAAAA
>CAKOAT010135599.1:3305-20292 GCA_932364175.1 Eruca vesicaria subsp. sativa
GCTGCGTCTCAATTAGGGTTTTCGTTCTTAAGCCTTTTCGGCTACTCTTTTGTACCAGTTCTACGCAGATTCGGAATAAGAAACTCTTTGCTCTCTTTGTTTTTCGTTTATTCTCGTTTTAATTCTAAGTTATCGTTTTCTTATTTTCGTTGTGCGGTTCTCGCAGATAGCCGGTTCCTCTGGAAACTTAGGGTTTTTCTCGAAGTTTCCTTATTTGCGATTTATTTGACAGTAGGGTGAAATCGACTCCCACACCAAACACAATGGCAAAAACTATAAATATGAGTTCCATTAGGTTAAAAACTCGTCAAGGCATTATTGTAATATTGGGAAGACTTGGGCTTCAAGTCGGCCAAGTTGGAATTGCTCTCCACACATCATATCGATCGATGGTACATGGTGTACATCGATCGATGAAGTATCTCGACTTCATCTTCAATAGAAGTTTCATCGATCAATTACACAGGGTGTGTATCGATCGATATGTGTCATTGTTGTTTGATCTTATAGTCATCTCGGAAAACTCTCATTTAAGCTCCAAAAGGGCACCTAAATCATCACTTTACTCCAAAGTGCTCCTGAACCTGAAAACATACCAATAGACTCCAAAAAGATATATAAAACTTATAAAAACATATCAATACCATGGCGAAAAGCGGGTCAAAATCATTGTATATCAACTCCCCCAGATTTAACCTTTTGCTTGTCCTCAAGCAAACCATTAGTCTCTTTTGGAAGAAGTTTTAAAAACAGTAGGGACTCAATAAAATCTTTAGCTCTAAAATCATTAGTTCTACTTTGTTGCAAGCCACATCTCATATTACTAACTACAGAAGTACATTATACCATATCCTAGCTTAGCAACCAAGTGCATCAAGCCAATCAACTTAAAAAATCATGTCTGTCTATCCCCTCTACTGATTTCATTTATGCATAAAATAAAGGTGTAGGCTTTATCTTGGGAGTATCGGTTAAAGAACACTTGGATTCAACTCATACAAGTTTCAGGCATTCTCATCCTGGTTCCTTTTCTCTCTTTATCTCCCTTCTCTGAATCCCAAACTTTATTTTCTTTTATATGAATCCCAGTTGACAACTAATGTTCATCTTATTGATCTTTCAACTTTTGTAGTCTCTTCTTTCTTTTTTTTTCTTTTTTTTTGATAAAGTGTAGGCGAATAGTGGGGTTATAGGTAATGTACCTCTCTCTGGCTTCCACAATGTGTGATCATTCCTTTGATTTAGAATAGTGGGGTCATGGGTAATGTACCTCTCCCTCTGTCTCTCAGGAAATCATCTCAATCTTTTATTTTCTCTTTATGGGATGCCAAAGAAAGGAGAGAAGGGAACCAAAATTTTTGAGACTTTTACCTTCCAGACTTACATGAGGATTATGATCCCTTGTATACCAAGCCCCAAGACAAGCAATCGATGTCAGGTTAGGTTGGAAATAAGCTTTGGTTCTTCCAAACATTCATGAAAAGTGTTGTCATAGGATGATCGGTGATCCGCTTTAGCATCTATAGTACTTTCTGCAATCAACAATTCTAAGAATGGTGCTAAAGAGTAGTAAGATAAAAAGCAAAAGAAAAAATTTTGAAATATTTTTTTGGTCCCTTTCTTGACTCAATAAAACCAATTTTTGAAAACTTTTTAAGGAGATCAAAAAGGTAAAGTAGCATCAGTAATTCACTCCCCCTAGACTTAAATCATACACTGTCCTCAGTGTATAACTAGTCGGAGTTAGAGCATAAGAAATAATAAATGTAGAACTGATATCGAAATTGTGAACGATATACCTGACCGATGTTTGTATCGATCAATGGTGAGTCACTTCCATCGATCATCATGGATAGGACTATGTCGAGCAATGTAGACAGGGTCTCATCGGTTGACAGAGGTAGTGATCGTGTAGCTATGTTCCTAAAAAAAATAAAAACAAAAGTAATAAGTAAAAATAAAATAAAACTAAGTACGAAAATACCTAACAGTGGGTTGCCTCCCACTCAGCGCTTATTTAAAGTCATTTAGCTTGACTATGGAGGTATGGTGGCTAGTGAGGTGGGTTGCAGTTACTTGTTGGGAAACAAGTATCCTCCTTGTCTTGTGATTCTTCAAACCATGAAGTTAAAAAGCTTCTTGTAGCTTTCTCGCTTCGGTTCATACTAGCTTGCAAACCATGGACCTCATAGTGGATTCTCTGTAACCACTCCTCAACGCTTGATAAATTGCACTCATGTCGTCCAGTGTTGCTGTAGGTGTTCTCTGGATCAGTACTCATCGGCATGGTGCTGAGGTTTTGGGTATTGTGCACAGGCGATAGGGTGGTATCGATCGATCTTGGTGTAGTCCTGTCGATCGATGTGGATAGATGTCCGTCGGTCGATGGGTGTAAAGGCTCGTCGATCGATGCGGATTGGGCAGGTTGGCTCGCGAGCTGGTTCTTGATGTTTTCGATCTCCTGCTGAATATTCTCCATTGTGCATCTCAAATCTTGAACGTCACCTTGTACTGGCCACCAAAACTTGTCTAGTGATCTATGTGCGTCCTCTTCACAGAATTAAATAGATCTGTAGATATCTCTTGTGGCTTCTTCAAGTTCTTCTCTGGTACAGTAGTCTGGTGCGGGGTTATCGATCGATGTGTTTGGTATATCATCGATCGATAGCTTCTGTAAGTGACTCTCGATAGGTGCGTCAAAGGTCGTGTCGATCGATGTTGATGGGGCTGCATCGGTCGATGGTCGTCTCTGAGTTTCAAGTTCTTTGCGAAGTGCATCCACCTCTTCTTGTAGGGCTTTTCTCTCCTTGCGAGCGAGGTCATTGCTAGACGTATTCCATAGTAGTTCTCCTTGAAGTCTCGAGATGACTTTCTCAAGTTCTAAACTCAACCCTGCTTTCTCCCAGTTGTGTTCACTGGTTCTTTCATTCAGAATGTGTGTGACTTCTGCTTGTGTGTAGAGCTTGCAAGCTGGAACTCCTTTAGTGAACTGTTCAGCATGCTCCGGTAGACAGATACAAGAGCGCTCAAACATTATGGCTCTATTAAGCAGCTTCTCAATGTCTTCTTTGTAGACATGGATGATGTCACCATTGATGCTTCATGCATAACCACTCTCATCTCTGTAGACACCAAATTCGTCCTTCTTTTCCCAGGAGAAACGACGAACGCAGTGTTTGAAAGCTCTCTTCCCAAGCTCGTGATGTATATCGACTGATGCTCTCTTCCATGTATCGATCGATAGGCGTTGATTTGATTGATCTGCTGAGTTGGAAAGAATGTTCTCTGCACCATCTTGTTCATGAGGTAGTTGGTGCTGATCGTTCCGGTGGATGGGTGGTTGTATGTAGGGACTGATTGGTCCATTAGCCATCTGAAGGATGTCTGCAACATCTTCTGTGGATATTGGAATGATTCTTCCATCTATTGCTCGTGCATGACCTTCTGGATCCCTGAAATTACCATATTCATCCGGAGTTAGTAATGTAAAATCGATTTTATGTGTTTGTACCTCGGATGGTGTAGATGCTGTATCGATCGATGGTGGAGCTGGTGCATCGGTCGATCTGTTGAGGAACATGTCGGTCGATGTCTGGTGTTCCGTGTTGGTCGATACGGGTGCTTCAGGTCGGATCGCGGATGGTGGTGGTGCTGTATGTACTGCAAAACTCTCATGATAACTGCTCGCCCAGCTTCCAATCGAGTAATCTCCGTCTCGTGGTTCATGTGGGACATAGACTTGTGCGCAGTAAGGTTCGTCGCTCGTTGATTCAAAACGTCGTTTGAGAGATCTGGGTTGGGGCATATCGGTCGATGGGGAAGGGTTTCCGTCGATCGATGGTCGGAAGATGAAAGATGGGAGGGGAAGTCTGGCTTCGTCTTCTCGAAGAAATCTATATTCGGTGGCTCGTCCCTCTTCATAACCTTCATCGTACTCCTCCTGAGTAGTGATGCTAGCTAGCTCGGGCATGTAATGATCGTTCGCCCAATCATTGGTGCCATAATCGCCGTCTGGAAACTCTTCCTCGATCTTCTGGAATAGCGTATCGATAGATGACCATGTGTATTCATCAGTCCATTCAGGTCGGCTGGTATCGGTCGATGGTAGAAGACTGCCATCGGGCGATGGATCTGGATCGGTTTCATACTCGGCCATGGAATCATATTCGTGGGCACAGAAACATGTTGCTACGAGTGATGGGTGTGGGTGTCGATTTCCACCTACTGTCAAATAATCGTAAATAAGGAAACTTCGGGAAAACCCTAAGTTTCCAGAGGAACCGGCTATCTGCAGAACCGCACAACGAAGATTAAGATAACGAGAAAACTTAGAATTATTAAAAGATAAACAAAAATCGAGAGCAAAGAGGTTCTTATTCCGAATCTGCGTTGAACTGGTACAAAGAGAGTAGCCGAAAACTTAAGAACAAAAAACCCTAATTGAGACGCAGCTCGCTAACAGAAAAACGGAAAGATTCCTAAATGCTAGTTTTGGTGGTGAGAGCTCTGAATTTCGTGTGTAGTGCTTCTGCCCTAGACCTCCTATTTATATACTCCTCGCCTTGCCTATCCGATCTTTCCATTTCGCCCAGATTTGACTAAATCGGAAATTTCCATTCTTCTCGATCCTTCCTTTTCTTCCGCGGAATTCTTCTATTTTTCTTCAAACCTTCCTTTTATCTTTAAACTTGACTTTTATTTTCCTTCTGCGAGTAAACCGTCAAAACGTTATCAAATCTGCGGGTTAGATTCCGTTAAGATCGCGAGATGGGTTTCTATCGCGTTTTAGGTCCTTCCGGGCCGTTTTGCGATAAATCCGTTTTCCGACTTTTTACGGAATCGTTTCCTGATCTGACGTCGTTTTTAATAAATTACTCGAGTTAATCGCAAGGTTTTACGATTTACTCGAATTTTTATTAAAAACACGTTTTTTACGACTTACTCGGCATTTTTTATTAAAAAGCGTTTTTTTATGATTTCAACGAGAAATCTCGAATAAATCGTATAGTTTAGGCAATGTTCGGTGTTTCGTTTAACCGTTGCCGTTTTATACGATTTCCTCGAGTTCTTTCCGAGAAAGCGAAGTTTTACGGTTTTTATCGTAAAACTCGAACGGTAAGTCGGATCGAGATGGAACGGGAGATGTTTCGGCCGTGGTTTAGAAAGCGACCTTGTCGAAAGACGTAAGTTTCGAATCGGGAATGTGGGAGATTGAGATGAGGAGTATCCGGGAAGTCTCTAGTTCGCCCATCGGCGAACTAAGCCGGGCCGGCTTAGTTCGCCGATGGGCGAACTAGTCAAGCTTTTCCTAGTTCGCCGATGGGCGAACTAGTTGATCACTTCCTAGTTCGCCCATCGGCGAACTAAGCCGGGCCGGCTTAGTTCGCCGATGGGCAAACTAGATGGGTATCTCTTAGTTCGCCCATTAGTTCGCCGATGGGCGAACTAGATGGGTATCTCTTAGTTCGCCCATCGGCGAACTAGTTGCGACTAGTTCGCGTTTTACGGCTATTTCGGTTTTTCGCGGTTTCGTAAAACGATTCTCGAGTTTTTATAAAACGATCTTCGGATTTCATAAAACGATCTTCGAGTTTTATAAAACGATCTTCGAGTTTTATAAAACGATTCTCGAGTTTTATAAAATGATCCTTAGGTTTTATAAAACGATTTCTCGAGTTTTATAAAACGATCTTCGAGTTTTGTAAAACGATCTTCGAGCTTTATAAAACGATTCTCGAGTTTAAATAAAACGATTCTCGAGTTTTATAAAACGATCCTTAGGTTTTTATAAAACGATTTCTTGAGTTTTATAAAACGATCTTCGAGTTTTATAAAACGATCTTCGAGTTTTATAAAACGATTCTCGAGTTTTATAAAACGATCCTTAGGTTTTATAAAACGATTCTCGAGCTTTATAAAACTACTCCTCGAGTTTTATAAAACTGTTCCGTTTGTATTTTTGCGGGGAGTTTTGGCTATTAATTCCGTCGTACCGATTTTGACCCCAACAGTTAGCTCCCCAGCTCGTAAGAGTCGTGAGGTTCTTACGAGTGGATCAAGCTCGTTTAGCGAGTTTGGTTGAATTAGGCGGAACTTTAATGGCCAAAAGTCCAAAGGTGAATAGTAAAATCCTTTCCTATAAGTATATGGAGTGAGTTTTGTAAATTTTTCATTCATTCCTCCATAACTTGCTTAAGTTTTAGGAAGGCTTCTCTCTACTTTTTCCTTTAGATCCTTTCTTCTTTCGACTATCCAACATGTCTTTTGGACGGAAAGTTTCAGATGATGCTCATGCATCAATCTTTGATCCGAGCGACCTTGATACTTCCAGCGGCTGTTTTCTTCCCAAGCCGGTCTTTCGACAATCCTCTACGACTAAGGAAGAGTTCGTAGACTACTGTTCAGCCGTGAGTGCCGCGGAGGTGCCGCCTTCGAATTTCTGGGTTCCGAAAAGAAATAATCCCTGGAAGAGGGCAGTTGGCATGAGCACGAGTACCGTTGGTTCTCTCAGATATTTGAAAAATACCTGTGCGATCCCCGATTCGGTTCAGTTTTGCATCCCTGTCGAGGGTATGGGTGCCGAGGATCCGCCTCCGGGCTATTTTACGTGCTATGAAGCTTTTCTGTTGACCTGCCATCTATGGTTCCCTATTCCTCGAGCCATTTTCGAATTCTTGGACAGGTTTGGAGTACCATTCGGCCAACTACGCCCTAAAGGCTTACAACACCTTATCGGGATTCTGGTGTTGGGATATGAACGCGGTATGTCCCTTGGTGCGGATTATCTTTTGTCTATATTGACATTCAAGGGGAGAAAGGGTGGTTTTTACTTAGCCCCCCGACGGGACATGACGGTTGTTGGCGGGCTCGCCTCGAATGATCACGACTGGATCTACCGTTTCTTTTATGCAAAATCGACAGCGAATCGGTGGAGGAGAGTTGTATTCCTTTGATTAGGGCTGCGCGGGTGACAAACGGTATTTCATTAACGTGATACCCATATCTATATAGATATAGGTTTTAACTTTTTCGTTTGTTTCGCAGTGTCTGCCCTTCCGGTGCCGATACTTGAAGATTTTCCGAAGGTTCTGAATCTTCTGCGCGGCGGCCCGCTTCATTGGAGATATTTTTCTCCGAAAAGGATCCGTCGTGCCCCCGCCTATTATTCGTCCGGTTTTTCTCGCGATGGTTATGCTGATCTTAAGGTGGACGATGGTGCGGAGGAGAGGGAAAGATCTAGATCTCCGCAGGATAGAGAAGTTCCGGTCGATCATGGTCGGGCATCTAACGAAGATATTGATATCGAGGATCTTATTGATTTTTCGCCCTCCGAATTTGATCCGGCTGAGACGTCATCCCGAGGGCCAGCTGACACACCGTTTGCAAAAGCGTCGAGGCTTTTCAACAAGGTTTGCCTATATAATTATGTACATACGTTTTTACGAAGGATGTTTGTTCCGTTTCGCAGGGTCTTCGCTTTATGCGCGAGGCGGTGAATGCGAATAGTGCGGAACTTCGCAGGGCCGAATCCAGGGCTGCAGCAGCAGAGGTGGAGTCTGTTCGTATCAGAGGGGAGATCGATGCCAGTTTCTCTCGTGCCCAGGATTTGGCTGCAAAGGAGGCCGCTCGTGTGAGAGAAGAGTATGAAGCTGAATCCCGTCGAAGCTTAGAACTTTCCGACGCGATGGCTCGCCGTGCTCGTAGGGCAGGCAAAAGAGAGGTCGCTGCGGAGTTGATGGCTCGGCGCGAGCGGTTCGTGCCTCTTTATGCAGAATTTGAAGATGCGCAAAGAGCGAACGGTAATTTCCGCGAGTGTCGGGGCGTAGTTGGGGGTTTGCATCTTACCAAGGAGCCGGACTATTCGTACGAGGCTCCGGTTGCAAAGCAGAAGAAGCGTCTAGCTAAGAGAGAGAAGAAGAAGAACGGATCCGCCAACCCTGGGAAGGTTATGTGGGATCAGTGGGACCCTATCGTGGTATCGCCGGATTCGGTCGAAGTTGGACCTGAGATCCCGGACATGGGTGGCGAGGTCGATCAGTCCGCTTTTGATGACTTTGATGTGTGATGTTCTTAGTTTTTCGATTTTGTCGTTGTTTTTCCGGGACTGGCCGTTGGTGGCTTTGAATCCCTACCGCTGGGCGGTGTGTATTTGGATGCTTTTAATAAGAAAATATTTTCTAAGTATGAAATTCGTTTTTTATGTTAGATGTAGAGGAAAGAATACGAGTTGTCATCTCGTACCTNGTCCGATTCGTTAACTCGGGAGATTTTGATTTTCGCGAGTGTTTAGATGTGGGCGAAGAGACATGCCTTTAGGATCTCGATTCATGCCTTGAGACGTTAGCGACCAGTGTGCTGGGTTTAGGGCAAGACCTAGGTTTACTTTCGGATTGGGGCTGTGCGATGACTAATCGGCTTTCGTTTTGCCCATTGCGATTTTAACTTGATTCCATACCGATTTAGAATCCGCGATAGGTTCTCGGCTTATACGATTCGTCTGGTTGGAACCGAGCATCTCAACGGGAACAATTTCTAAGTTGCCCGGAAGTGCTGACCAAAAATTTGGATTTCTTTTATAGCGCACTATTTTATCCTCGTCGGATGTATGCGGACCGATAGGTCGGTGCGTTTGTTTAGGACGGCTAGCGTGCTCGACGGGCCAATCGCCGAGCGTTCGTGTTTTTATAGTCGCGGACGGACTTTGGGGAAATATTTTTCTTCGAGAATTTAGGCGACGTCTCGCCCATTCTTTCCGAAAATATTTTGATATGCGAATTTTTAAAAACGATGAAGTAGTTGTTACTGCGGAAGCGACTTTCTGGATTTGCGTTTTTCGATGGTAGCAGAGATATTTTAACTTTGTCTTTATTAAAAATTTCGAAAATTTTTCGATTACAAAGTTAAAAGAAATTTTGTAAAAAATTTTTGGGAGTATACGAATACTCGTATACTCACCCACTCCCCCCCCCACCCCGCTTTGGAAGTATACGAATACTCCTTCTAGCGCCAAACTGTGGGTGTCGATTTCCACCTACTGTCAAATAATCGTAAATAAGGAAACTTCGGGAAAACCCTAAGTTTCCAGAGGAACCGGCTATCTGCAGAACCGCACAACGAAGATTAAGATAACGAGAAAACTTAGAATTATTAAAAGATAAACGAAAATCGAGAGCAAAGAGGTTCTTATTCCGAATCTGCGTTGAACTGGTACAAAGAGAGTAGCCGNAAAACTTAGAATTATTAAAAGATAAACGAAAATCGAGAGCAAAGAGGTTCTTATTCCGAATCTGCGTTGAACTGGTACAAAGAGAGTAGCCGAAAACTTAAGAACAAAAAACCCTAATTGAGACGCAGCTCGCTAACAGAAAAACGGAAAGATTCCTAAATGCTAGTTTTGGTGGTGAGAGCTCTGAATTTCGTGTGTAGTGCTTCTGCCCTAGACCTCCTATTTATATACTCCTCGCCTTGCCTATCCGATCTTTCCATTTCGCCCAGATTTGACTAAATCGGGAATTTTCCATTCATCTCGATCCTTCCTTTTCTTCTGCGGAAATCTTCTATTTTTCTTCAAACCTTCCTTTTATCTTTAAAGTTGACTTTTATTTTCCTTCTGCGAGTAAACCGTCAAAACGTTATCAAATCTGCGGGTTAGATTCCGTTAAGATCGGGAGATGGGTTTCTATCGGGTTTTAGGTCCTTCCGGGCCGTTTTGCGATAAATCCGTTTTCCGACTTTTTACGGAATCGTTTCCTGATCTGACGTTGGTTTTAATAAATTACTCGAGTTAATCGCAAGGTTTTACGATTTACTCGACTTTTTATTAAAAACACGTTTTTTACGACTTACTCGGCGTTTTTTTATTAAAAAGCGCGTTTTTATGATTTCGACAAGAAATCTCGAATAAATCGTATAGTTTAGGCAATGTTCGGTGTTTCGTTTAACCGTTGCCGTTTTATACGATTTCCTAGAGTTCTTTCCGAGAAAGCGAAGTTTTACGGTTTTTATCCTAAAACTCGAACGGTAAATCGGATCGAGATGGAACGGGAGATGTTTCGGCCGTGGTTTAGAAAGCGACCTTGTCGAAAGACGTAAGTTTCGAATCGGGAATGCGGAAGACTGAGACGCGGAGTATCCGCGAAGTCTCTAGTTCGCCCATCGGCGAATAGAGCCGGGCCGGCTTAGTTCGCCGATGGGCGAACTAGTCAAGCTTTTCCTAGTTCGCCCATCGGCGAACTAAGCCGGGCCGGCTTAGTTCGCCGATGGGCGAACTAGTTGATCACTTCCTAGTTCGCCGATGGGCGAACTAGAGAGTGCCTCTTAGTTCGCCCATCGGCGAACTAAGCCGAGCCGGCTTAGTTCGCCGATGGGCGAACTAGAAGAGTACCTCTTAGTTCGCCGATGGGCGAACTAGATGGGTATCTCTTAGTTCGCCCATCGGCGAACTAAGCCAGACCGGCTTAGTTCGCCCATGGGCGAACTAGTTGCGACTAGTTCGCGTTTTACGGCTATTTCGGTTTTTCGCGGTTTCGTAAAACGATTCTCGAGTTTTTATAAAACGATCTTCGGATTTCATAAAACGATCTTCGAGTTTTATAAAACGATCTTCGAGTTTTATAAAACGATTCTCGAGTTTTATAAAATGATCTTTAGGTTTTATAAAACGATTTCTCGAGTTTTATAAAACGATCTTCGAGTTTTGTAAAACGATCTTCGAGTTTTATAAAACGATTCTCGAGTTTTATAAAACGATTCTCGAGTTTTATAAAACGATCCTTAGGTTTTTATAAAACGATTTCTTGAGTTTTATAAAACGATCTTCGAGTTTTATAAAACGATCTTCGAGTTTTATAAAACGATCCTCTAGTTTTATAAAACGATCCTTAGGTTTTATAAAACGATTCTCGAGTTTTATAAAACTACTCCTCGATTTTTATAAACTGTTCCTTTTGTACTTTTGCGGGGAGTTTTGGCTATTAATTCCGTCGTACCGATTTTGACCCCAACAATGGGTTCTTCATCCTTGGAAACTTGATGACTGGAACAGGATTGTTGTGGATGGTAGGGTTGATAAGGGTTAGACAGAGCTTGTTGGTTTTGAGATCACAAACGGCTCCAACTGTGGCTAAGAAGGCTCTTCCAAGTAGTAGAGAAGTCTTGAAGTTGAGCTTGTTGGCTAGGACACGGAAGTTTGTAGGAATTAGGGCATCTTCAATCTTTACCTCAAGGTTTCTAACTATTCCTCCAGAGTTCTGCTGAGAACAATCCACAAAGATGAAGGATTCTTCAGTAGGCTCGATCTTCAGACCTAGCTGGTCTGCCATAAGCTTGGGTAGGATGCTGACTCCAGATCCTGTATCACATAGGGCACGAGGGAACTCAACACCTCTGATTGAACAGGGTATTGTGAACTTCCCTGGATCGCTCTTCTTCTCCAGTGTGGTCTTCTTCTTAAGACTGTCTCTGACTTGATGAAACATCCTCCTTATGTCTTCCTCTGTCTCTCTTGATTCTCTGAAAAACATCCACAATCTGTGTGAAAAGTAGGCTTCTTCAAAAGGTTTCTCGTTAGGTATTCTGAGAACTATTTTTCTGAAGCTTGACAATTCTTTCTCATTAGCTTCCCTTTTATAAGACTTCGGTATCTTCTCTTTCCTTTTTATGAGAACTCTTCCAGTAGTTTCCTTTTCTATCTCCATGGACTCAAAGATATATGTGGGTCTCTCTAAGATGGCTTTCTGAGGGCTTCTAGTAGTGTAATACCGCTCCCAAAATGTGTCAATACGTGCACTATCTATCTTGGGGAGTTGCACTCGGCATTGGGGTACCATGTATCGGGCGACACTGACTGGAGTGCATCGGTCGATATCATGGTCTTCCTGTCGATCGATAGGAGGGTAATCATGTCGGCCGATAATGTGTGGATCAATCTTGACAGGGATGGGCGGATGTGGGTGACGTGCTGCGAAGGCTTCGTGAGGCATAGTCTGGTTGGTACTGCACTCGTACGGGTACTCGTCTAAGTCCGTTGATCGACACTCATCAAAGTTGATCGATCGATGTGTATGGGAACGTATCGGTCGATGATCACGGGGTGATATCGATAGATAGTAGTCGCAAACGAAGTCTCTCTCATCATTAGATTGTTGAATCTCTTCTACTACCTCTTGCCAAAAATCATCATCCAGGATGGCATTGATGTTATTGTTGTTGGCAAGCTCTTGCTTCTTTAGGGCTTCTACTGTCTGAAACACCTGAGTCTCCAGTTTCTTCATATGGGTGTTTAAAGCATCTAGCTTTGTTTGGAGGGTGTTGTAGACAGAGTCAATCTTCCCATTGAAATCTGTCTGAAGTTTCTGCTGACTCTCAAGGACCTTGTCAAGCATCTCCTCCAGTTTAGTATCTTGGGTGGGTGGGTGTGGGTTGGAGTATAATGAGTTTCCATAGCTCTTGTTGTTGTTGGGGCTGCTGCTGCTGAAGGTGTTAGGCTTCTGTGAATTCTGGTTGAAGTTGCTTCTCTGTCCTGTGTAGTTTCTGTATCCTCCTTGGTTACCAGACCTCTGAAAACCATCTCCACTGACCCAGCTCACATCTTCTTCTATATAATCTTCACCTGCAATCTCTGCATCGTCCACTGAACAAATCTGCTTGTTTAGTAACTTATGAATGGTATCCAGCTGTGCTTGTACTTCATTGATGTATTCCTTCGCAAGGAATGATGTAGCTTTTTTCTTCATGAAGTTCTTTGTGCTGTTGCTGGAATCTAAGTTATCAATTAACTTCATAGCCTCTTGTGGATTCCTGGGGTTGAAGTTGCCTTCACTAGCTGTATCAAGAGCTCTCTGATAATCCAATGTGATGCCTCTGTAGAAAGTGCAAAGAAGTTGCACTTTGTTGAAACCGTGGTGTGGGCAATCTCTTTGGTAGGACTTGAATCTGTTCCATGCATCTTTGAATGACTCTTCAGGATTCTGAGTGAATGTAGAAATCTTTTTCCTCCATTCTTCAGCGCGTGACTCATCAAAGAAGTTACGCAGGAATGCGTTCTTGATGTCACTCCAGGTTGTGAGAGAACCTGGTGGTAGTTGTATCAGCCACTGCAAAGCTTCTCCAGATAGAGAGTACTTGAAAAGCTTGCAGAGAAGATAGTCTTGAGGGACTCTATTGGCTTTTATGACGGTTATGATATCCTCGAACCTCTCCAGATGGTCAATAGGATGCTCATTGGACAATCCACAGAAGGATATTTGTCCTACAAGGGTGTAGTACTGCGGCTTAAGCTCGAAATCTCCTCTCTGAATAGCAGGAGGGCGGATGGCTGATCGGTTGGAATAGAACTGATCTGGACGGTTGTAGTCAGCCAAAGATCTAGCTTGGTTAGCCTCTTCTACAGGTTGAATGATGTATGTAGGTGCAGTCTCTTGCTCAGGTATGATCTCCTTCTGAGCATTCAGCTTCTGACCTGCTGCATTATGCAGGTGACCATCTCGATCACTCAGGTCTCCATTCTCATTGGTAGTGAGAATAATAGGCACTACCATGTCTCGCCGGTTAGTATCGATCGATGTAAGATTAGGTATATCGATCGATGTCAGATGAAAGGTATCGGTCGACGAACGGTTGTTGATGTCGAGCGGTGTGACGGTGAAAGTATCGGCCGACGTTGAAGGTGTCTCGGTCGACTTTGGTAGGCAAGTATCGGTCGACAGGGATGTGTTGATGTCGATCGATGAGGAGCGTAGGTCTTTACGGATGCTACGTTCCAAGCCGTGAGGATCTTCTGAGTACAAAAGGTGTTTGTTCTTGTTGCTTCTATTACTGCTGAGCATGTACCTGAAAAAGACAAGAAAAAAAGTTTTTGGTGTCAGAAGATAATTAAACAAAAAAAGAAAAATAACCTAGACCTAATCAGACTAAATTTAATGTTATCAAAGTTCCCCGACAATGGCGCCTAATTTGATATCACTTAAATGTTTAACCTTAAGAAGTGAATTACTCTCTCAAATAAGAGGTTCAGCTGTAGTACTTAGAGATCGAATCCACAGGGAACTAGGGAACACAATAGATGTAATCCTAGATGATTATGCTAGGTTGATTAGGTTTAAAATAGTAGATTGCAGTTTTGTAAGCAATGATAAGTTGCTTAAGAGAATGGGTTTAGGTTTAAAAACAATAAAAGAAAGTAGTTAGATTCAAGGTTGTTATTCAGATAATCAGGATTATAATGCTATAGATGTTTTAATGAATTGCTTTCAAGATATATGAGAACTTCGATTCTTAGATAGGTCTAATAGCAATCGCTCAATAGACACATCCATTGATCTTATTGCCAGCAATATCGACCGATGGTATGATCCCATGTCAGACGATATAAGTAGCCGTCGATCGATTACTCTATAGGAGTATCGATCGATATAGCATAAGATC
Organism: Eruca vesicaria subsp. sativa; assembly: GCA_932364175.1. NCBI lineage: Eukaryota > Viridiplantae > Streptophyta > Magnoliopsida > Brassicales > Brassicaceae > Eruca > Eruca vesicaria. The sequence goes on from CAKOAT010135599.1 coordinate 17,730, forward strand.
GAATCGAAATTGTGTTCACCAAGATCATAGACCGGCTCTCGCACAACCCTAGAGGATCTAAGCTCATGTCAAATGATTTCAGAACAATGATTAACAAGTTAAATCACATCCATGATCATACTCTAAGTAGCTACTCTAGAGTAAGCATTAGGATTCATTTGGATAATGAATATCAACAATTCAACATTCCATAGTTGGGGCTAATCCCTCATAACTATTTGAAGCTTAAATCTAACAAAGAAATCTACTCAGACATAGCTGAGAGATTCATAACAGCAAGGTAGTAATAGAAACTCATAGATTAGAAGATTGAACTTTTGGTTCTTTGAACAGCAAATCTCTTTGTGTGTTTCTTCTAAATCTAGAATTCTATAACCTTTAAGAAATTAAGATGAAAAGAAATATTTTATTGCTATGTATAAAATAGAACAAAGGAACAAGAAAAGTATGCAAAGCTTTTCAAGTACAAAAGTAACTAGAACAATAGAAACATTCAAAAAGCATGTCTAGCCAAACACAATGGCAAAAACTAGAAATATGAGTTCCATTAGGTTAAAAACTCGTCAGGGGCATTATTGTAATATTGGGAAGACTTGGGCTTCAAGTCGGCCAAGTTGGACTTGCTCTCCACGCATCATATCGATCGATGGTACATGGTTTACATCGATCGATGGAGTATCTCGACTTCATCTTCAATAGAAGTGTCATCGATCGATTACACAAGGTGTGTATCGATAGATATGTGTCATTGTTGTCTGATCTTATAGTCATCTCAGAAAATTCTCCTTTAAGCTCCAAAAGGGCACCTAAATCATCACTTTACTCCAAAGTGCTCCTGAACCTGACAACATACCTAATAGACTCCAAAACATATATAAAACTTATAAAACATATCAAATACCATGGCTAAAAGCGGGTCAAATCATGGTATATCACCAACTTACGACGGGACATCTGATCCCAAAGCGCACCTGCAGGCTTTCCAGATCACCATGGGACGAGCCAAACTCTAGGATCACGAAAGGGACGCAGGCTACTGCCGTCTTTTCGTCGAAAACCTAGAAGGAGCAGCGCTGGAGTGGTTCGCCAAACTTAGGCGGAATTCGATCGGAAGTTTCCGCCGACTCGCTTCCGAATCCCTGAAGCAGTACTCGATGTTCATTAATCCGGAAACCACTGATGCTGATCTCTGGAGCTTCTCGCAAAAGGAGGACGAATCCCTCCGCGATTTCATGAGCAGATTCAAACTCGTCATGGCTAGGGTTAGCAGAATCAGCAACAAAGACGCCACCGACGCGCTCAGGAAATCGCTCTGGTTCAAATCGAAGTTCCGAAAATGGATAACTCTCGAAAAACCGCGGACGATCCAGGACGCGCTCCATAAGGCTACCGATTATATAACCATCGAGGAGGAGACCAAAGTCCTGTCCGAAAAGCATAAGCCGACGAAAGCATCTGCAAAGGATAACGCGTCCGAGCAGAAGCAGAAAAGGAAAAACTCTCGTAACGACAAGTTCGTCCATCACGAGGGGCAGGATCTCAAAGGCGCATAACTATGCCATTAACAAGGGCGAACTACGGGTAACACGTGGACGAGAAATCCTAACTACGATGAGAATTCTTTCTCCACCAAACCCGTGGACATTCCACTGTGAACTGCAAAGTTCTCGGCGCCAGACTTGCTGCCAAACTGATCGCGGGAGAACTCTCCGAGATATCCAGCGTCAAGGACCTCATCCGTGATTCGGACCGCCTCCCGAAGAACGACAGGAACTCGCGAGCGGAAACTCCGCCTCAAGGGAACCAGTCGGGCGAAAAACGCGGACGAAGGCAAGACAAGAAGGGTAACGACGCTAACCGCCGAAAAATCAACATGATTATCGGTGAATCGCAATATTACAACGACACCGTCTCGTCTATCAAATCCTACCAACGCAAAGCCGAAACCGGCTCGAGTTGGAGGGGGCCGTAAGACGACACTCTAAAGGGGGTGATCTCATTCGACGACGCTGAAACCGGCGGAATCGATCAACCACACGCCGATCCCCTTGTCATTGACTTAGTGATAAGCGACCTAGAAGTCGCTCGAATCCTGGTCGATACCGGAAGTACCGTCAACGTAATCTTCCGCAACACATTAGCACGCATGGGAATAGAACTCTCGGAAGTCGTACCTATTCCAAAACCGTTGACCAGCTTTACCGGCAAGACATCCATGACCTTGGGATCAATCCGACTACCGGTGGCAGCCAAAGAAGTGATGAAAATCGTCAACTTCGCGGTAGTCGATTTCCCGGCCATCTACAATGTGATCATGGGCACGCCTTGGATAAATTCCATGAATGCGTTTTTATCAACGTATCACTTAGGCATCAAATTCCCGACTTCTACGGGAATCGCAGCAATCTAGGGATGCCAAAAACAATCGCGATCCTGCTTCCTAGCCGAACATAAGCTGAGGCAATTGGCAGTCGCAATCGTGAAACCAAAACGGGCAAAGGTCACGCCACCGCCCGCGGAAGACGACCCAAAGCAAGCAACGGTTGAGAAACAACAAGTTTCT
>CAKOAT010135599.1:20392-57979 GCA_932364175.1 Eruca vesicaria subsp. sativa
GGGGGGGGGGGGGGGGGGGGGGCAGTGGGTGCGTATACGAGTATTCGTATACTCCCAAATTTATAGAACATTCGCTTTGTAATCGAAAAATTTTCGAAACTTTTTTAATAAGGCAAAGTTAGAACATTATAAAATTTCCACTACTATCGAAAACGCAAAAAACAAAGTCCAAACATCCGGAAAACATTTCCGCAGTAACAACTACATAAATCATCTCAACAAAAACTCGTACACCAAATACTTTCAGAGAAGATTGGCGTGACGTCGCCTAAATTCTCGAGAAATATATTTCACTAAGTCCGTCCGCGACTATAAAAACACAAACGCTCGGTGATTGACCGTCTTAAACAAACGCATCGACCCACTGGTCCGCATACATCCGTCTTAAACAAACGCATCGACCCACTGGTCCGCATACATCCGACTAGGATAAAATAGCGCGCTATAAAAGAAATCCAAATTTTTGGTCAGCACTTCCGAGAAACTTAGAAATTGTTCCCGGTGAGATGCTCGATTCCAACCATACGAATCGTATAAGCCGAGAACCTATCGCGGATTCTAAATCGGTATGGAATCAGGTTAAAATCACAACAGACAAAACGAAAGCCGACTATTCATCGCATAGCCTCAATCCGAAAGTAAACCTAGGTCTTGCCCTAAACCCAGCACACTAGTCTCTAACGTCTCAAGGCATGAATCGAGATCCTAAAGGCATTTCTCTTCCCCCACATCTAAACACTCGCGAAAACCATAATATTCCGAGTTAACGAAGCGGACGATTTACACCAGGAGTTAGATGCGAGACGACAACTCGTATTCTTCCCTCTATATCTAAAATGAAACACAGATTTCATACTTAGAAAATATTTTTTTACTAAAAATTTTTCAAATACACACCGCCCAGCGGCAGGGATTCAAAGCCACCAACGGCCAGTCCCGAAAAAACAACAACGAAATCGTAAAAGCAATAACATCACACCTCTAAATCATCAAATAAAAACGCCGAGCCCTGGCCAATGTTAGCATCAAACCACGTTTGATCCAATTCGCCGTCCGCGTCCGGAATCTCAGGCCCGACCTCGGCCGAATCCGGAGACACCACAATGGGGTTCCACTGATCTCACATGCGCGGCCTAAGATCAAAAAGTTCGGGTAGCATGTCTCTCTTCTGATCCAGGTTCCCCCTCTGCGCGGAATATTCTTTGATATATGAATACCCTTCGTTTTGAGTAAGAGATAACCCATAAACAACACCGCGACATTCGCGATAATCACCATTCGCCCGTTGAGCAACTTCAGCGTTCGAATAACCAGTTGCAAATCGCTCACGACGGGCCTTCATCTCTTCAACAATCTCCCTTTTGCCTGCATGGCGAGCACGACGAATTTTTTGGTCGGAAAGCTCCCTGGCACGGCAAGAGCTAACCGCACACTCGTCCCTCACGCTAGCTATCTCCCGCTCAACCATTTCTTCAGCTTGTTTAGCCTCAACCTCCGCCCGAAGGCGAGCAACTTCTTTTTCAGCCATATCTGCTCGAAACTTGGCAAGATGAGCTTCAGCACTATGGTTATCTAGGGCCCGGCTCATGACAAGGAAACCCTGCCAAAGAAAAGAAATAAGCGAGATCGTCCGATAACAAAATCGCTCGAAAAAAAAAATAGTAACAAAAACCTCTTTAGCTTGCTCAGACCCTCTAGTAAACTCCGGAACTTGATCAGGATCAACGCCCGGAAAATTGGAGGTCGACGAACCGCCCGCATTCATCCAGACCCCTTCTTCTGCTTGGCTGTCTAGGAAGTCCTTGAGAATATTGTCGGGAGAGGCCGTACGATCGGATGCGTCATCTTCAACAACCGAGTGTTTATCTTTCTGAGATCTTGACTTGCCCCTCCTCATCGAAGGAACGTACGGGATAAATTCTCCTATGAACGGATCCTCTTCATGAATCGGAGAATCCGTGAAAATACTAGATCGGAAGAGAGAAACCGCATGGCAGACACGCTGCGGAGAGAAACTACCCCAGCCAACTTCCCCGCGTTTAAGTGAGGCAGTTATACTCGGAAGATCCGCTGGATGCGGAGGTAAGGGTTGGTCTCTACGGAAAACGAAAGCGAATAAGTAAAAAAAAAGGGAGGTAATTCGTATGCACTCGAATCACATACCTTTCCAACCCCACGTGGTCACAAAGAATGGGATGCAGTCCTCCTCGACTGACGCATTGTCAATATGAACGTAGAAGAAATATTTCTTCCAAGAAGAGAAGTTTGACGAGCAACCAATAACAATTTCTGCGCGGGGGCATAAATTGATCCTTTGCGTCTTCTCTGTGGGTCTCTGTAAACCCTCGAGATGGTCAACGCTAAGGAAGATTCCTTGCTCGTAACTTAGCGTCAAGAGACCAACGAGTTGTTTTAAGCTTGGTGGAGTCAATTGGCTGATCGATAATCCTAGCCTATGAAGATATCGAACAATGATCTCCGGGATCGGAAACCATAGATGGCATTGCTGCAAAAATACATTGTAGCACGTAAAAAGTCATCAGGCGCAGCCTTATCGCTCTCCCCTGCAAGCGGGAGGCGAAACTCGACCGCTTCTGGGACTCGGCAAAACTCCAGCATGGATTCGATACTATTAGGAGGAGCTGAACTCAGGCATCCGGAAGCTCGATTGGCATCCGACAAAGCTGGAACCCAGGTCTCAGGCCTAGCGGACCCCGACTCGTCCCCTAGTGCCCAATACGCCATGCGGTCTCTTGGATCGATCGATGGAAATGAGTACTCCTCTTTCGGAGCCGTAACTCGAGGTTGCGAGCTCATTCCTTCGGAGCTGCGACAATCGGAACTGGTTGAGGAACGAGTTCTACTTTTTGAAAACATGCTTGATAACTTTGAGAGAAACAAATTATCCCAAAAGCAAACGACAATCTAAGAACCGTCTAAATGCTAAAGACTGAACCATTACAATGATCAATTTAGGAATTTAGGTTGAGAGAAGATGATTCGGAAGTTTAATACTAATAATAATGTCTATTAGTATTTATTAAAGTTAACAAAATTGTAATTGGTTTAAAGTAGGAGATGATCTTATTTATCTTTGATTCTTTTTAATTGAGTTAGAAATTGTTAAAAAGAATATCCATATGATCTTCAATATAAATATCAGATTACTTAAAAATCAAAATCAAAATTTTGATATTAATTGGATAGTATTAATGTATATAATTCACTATATCAAAAATTAAGAACTAATTTATAATTGAGAAAGTCCAGCTTCAAAGAATGAAACAACAAACAGTATAACTTTAAATTTGAAGCAACATTATTCATTGTTTCATTTTGAAGCAAGAAATGAAGCATATTTGAAACAAAATTTACTTCAAAATAAAGTTAAAAGTGAAAAATGAAACATTAGTAGAGATAGTTTTAAGATGTCATGCATTATAGATGATGCATCATTGATGTAGAAATTTTGTGCACTTTCTTCTGTGGATATGTGATGGAAACTTTTAATTAACTTTGACCCCGGTTAAACAAGTCTTTTTGCAGCTACATTAAAGTCAAATATCCTCTTATCAATGAGAAACATTTTCCTCATAACTGTACCTGTGAGGAGCTGCAGATCCGACTCTCGGAACCGCGCGGGAAGGTTTCCCATCACACGACAAGGTCTTCTCCATCACTTCAAGGCGACCTGCTTTCTCACAATCACAAACATCTCTAGAGAACACATAGTAAACCGAAGGATCTGGTTTAAGTTCCCTCTTACTCAAAACCTTAGGAGAGTCCATGAGCTTACCGTTCGTAATCAGCAAAGACGAGTGAGGAGGTTGAGTCCGGCGCGTTTGGATTGCCTTTGGCCGGAGGAGATGAGATCGATTCGCGCTTGGCTCTGTACGTGGCGGCAACGGTGGGGCGAGTGCTGGAGTGGACGGACCGGCGATCGAGGCGAAGGAGATGGGACATTGTGGAGAAGCGGTTTAGGGTTAGTGGTGAGAGCTATTACTCAGCATTTTTTGTGTTTGCTTTAGACCCTTTTGTGTTTATTACTCAGCATTTTTTTACTGGGCTTTGTTGTATTAGAGTTGGGCTCCGTTTCATGTATCCTTCGATTCTGAGCTATAAAGAATAACGTCGACTACATTAAAGAGCCGTAACTTTATTCAGTTTTTCTAATTCAACCAATTTTGGTAATACAACCTAATCCTATTTTCAATAGTTCCCTGTCAACCTTATTGATCATAGTTCAAACTTTTTTCTTTAGACTGATCCAAATTTATGTCGCAAAAACTCACGAATTTTAATTCGACATTCTCACAACTTGTTGATTGACTACATCTAAATATGGAGATAACGAGAAATAAAGCTTCTACATCTAAATATGGTTGTGAGATTTCAAACACCAGATTAAAAACATGATAAAACCAAGAAGAGGGATGTCAACTGCAATATGAGTCATCAGAGCTATTCTGTATTCTTCATCTCACTTGATTTCATTTGCATTTTGGTGTTGTCAAGAGAGGGAAGAAACGATGTTGTTCTTCAACACTGTGATGTAGTCACCACCTTCACATGGCTTCTCATCCATCTACACTTTTCCACACATTTCTCACTGGTTAGTTCTCTAGAAGCAATGCCAAACTATAACTGCTAAAAACTATTTATAAGTTAAGTTTAGTGTTTATGGTCTATAATAAGTCATGCATGGATCAGCTGTTGATAATACGTGCAACTATATGTAAATCATCTCTCTCTCTCTAATACACAATACCACACACTCAAATACAGGTAACCGAGATCCAAATAGCCCCTCTTGAACCAGACGAATTAGTAACTTCTTTTAGTGCAAGCACGTTTAAATAGCAACAGCTAGTTGGTTCCAAAGATGATTATAATTAATTATATTTTAGTGCTATGATATAAAGTTTTGAGTATGGGATTTGAGATTTAGAGTAAAATTAGATTATTGAATAAAGTTTTAAGAGTAATATTTATATTAGAATGGTTTTAGTAAAAAAAAAAATGGTTTGGTTTAAGATTTGTATTATTTTGAAAATTTGAGTGTAGAGATAATTCTATAAGATTTTAGATTTAAGTAGAGAATATTAGATTTGAAGTTTAACTTATGAATTTAAATATATGGGTTTTGGAGTGAAGGTAAGATTTGAGTTTATTTTTGAAAATAATAAATTGAATGTTTATACTAAGGTTTGGTGTTTAAGTTTGAAAAAATATTAGATAACATTGAGATTATGGTTTGGATGTAGAGTTTTAGGGTTTGAAGTGTAATTTTCAAGGTTGGTTTTAGGATTTTGAGATTAAATTTTGCAAATAACTAAATTTGTAATTTTAGTTTAAGATCTGGAACTAAATTATGAACACTAAAAGTGTTGAATACAATATTTTTATATTTATAATTTTGTGTTCAAAGTTTATGTATATAGTTTAGGGTAGGATATATAGTTTGAGTAAGGATTTAATGTATGTGTTTTGGAAGTTAAAGATTAAGACTAAAAAAACAAAAATTGAGTTTAGTTTTATGATTTCAGGCTGTGGTATGAAAAAAATAAGAGTTTTTTGGTTTATGTTTATAGTTTAGGGTTTAAAATAGGGAAGTTTACCAATATGACTCAAACTAATCTAGTAATTACTAGAATAGGTCATAAAAGTTTAAAATTAGTAACTTTTTTTATTGTCCAAAGCGCCATTGCTTACAGTTGTGATCAAAAAGTAATATTACAAAAGTGCCATTTATATTTTTGAAAATATTGCCGACGGCAGATTTATTTACCAAAAAACAAATCCATCGGTAAATAAATATGTTAATTTAAACTATTGTTAAATTTAAATCTTCCAAGTACTTGGTGGCAGATTTTAGATTCATGGCAGATAGTTTTGAGGTGGCTGGTTTTTCTGGCCGATTTATGGTTGTCAATAGATTTATATGTTTTAGTCTATTGAATGATTTAGCCGATTTTTTAAAAAATTCATTTTTATTTTGGATCGGTTAGATTTTTAAGGCCGATTTAAAATTATGTAGAACCGACTTTCAATGGATAATAGACATAAATATTAATGGCAGATTTTTTTAGCCGATTTATATTTGTAGTCGATTTTTGTATTCATTTGGTGGCAAACTTTCTAAATTTCCATCTTTGACGAAAGACTTGTTATTTAATTTTAATTACTAAATTAGGTCATATTTATTATAGAGAAATTACTTATAATAACTCTAATCATATAAGTAATTACTAGATTAACTCTTATATTTTTGTAATTACTAGAATAACACAGGTATCAGACAAAAAGACATAAAAATCCTTTAGCCATTGAAAATCATTAATAGAATACATGTTTTCGTTAAAAATAAAATAAAAATCCTTTTGTTTGTGAAGAACAATTTTCGCCTCAGTCAAAAACCACGAACCCTAAGTCACCTTCATGCGACTACTCCATCATCTCATTTTTTGATTATTTATAAAAATTTTAGTTATTAAATATATATTTTTCAAAAATACTTGATAAATGACTTGTTTGACCTATTCAACAGGTCAGAATTTCAGGTTTAAGGTTTTTTGTGACACAAATGTCACTTTGAAGGTTTAAAGTGCTAGTGAAAAAACTTCAAGGTTTAAAGTGTTAGTAAGTGTCACTTTGAAGGTTTTTTATGCGATTTTTCCCATAGAAAATGAAAAAATAAAAATAAACTCTATTAAAAGTCTCGAGTCACCACGTCCTCCTCTATTATAGCCAGCTCAGATCATAACTCTCGCAACACTTCTCAGTGAGATCTGTTAGGATCTTTTAATCCAAAACCACCAAAGCTGCTCTTTCCATTTGACTGTTACCTGTCTGAACCAAATCCCCCAAAACCTTATGAACAATTTAAACCTCCTGATCCTAAGCCCCTGTAACTGGAAGAACAGTCTGAACCACCAGAATAACGGTTGTCTGATCCTCCTAAACGATCACCACCATATCTTACACTACCACCACCACCATAACCACCTAAACGACAATAAATTTTCCTCCTTTACCATGAGCCTGAAAAGGAAAGTGTATTATAAAACCTTGCAATACATAACATGACTGATAAATAGCAAGAAAAATCACAACAAGAAGCAATATATTCACAAGAAGGTATTATTCAAGTTTTTTTTTGTTAGAGATCTAATCCAACTCGGCATTGTGGCAGAAAACATCATGCTCTGATGCTTCTTAGGAAACTTCCCAATATAACTTCCACATCCTACACAAATCCAACCTGAAGCATCTGAGCTTCGTAAAGAACACCACAAACTGAACCTTTGATAGATTCAAAGCTCCCCTTTTCATCAGATCAATGATATGACCTAGAGTCCCAACCACACTTGCTGTCCGATTGGTGTACCTCCGTAAAGACATATAGTATCCAAGCTTGGAGCACATTCCCTGAACTCATTCTCAACCTGACACACAAACTCTCTTGTCAAAGCCAAAACCAAACACCACACATAAAAGGCTACATAAGAGACAAACAAAGAAACTGTTAACACAAAGTACAATCAAGGAAACCACAAACCCGTGTTTAGGTTATATGAAATTGAGAATTAGGGTTCAAAAATTTCAACATGCAATCAATTTATCTATGATAACAAGAACTCGAATAACATAGCACAGATTAAAGACTCACATATTAGAGTAGCTTGCAATTGAATCCGGACGTGACTGAGGGGAAATTGATTTCGGGTTTGTCGAGAAACACAAAGACGAAGGTCAGTTATCGTGGAGGATGTAGGAGAAAAAGTTGAGTTTGGGTAGAGTTGACGGAGACGAAGCTGGTTGTGGACGGAAAAGGAAAAGGGACCGTCGGAGATGGAGGTGACGAGGCGACAAGAAGAGCGTTTCCAGCCCTGGTGGAGAAACCCGTCAAAAATACTTTTTGTGTTTTTTTCTTTACTAAAATGTGTTTTTAATTAAGGTTTAATTATTAGTAATGTCAAAATAGTAACTTTGTATGTTTCAAAAGTTAGCCTAGTAATTTCAAAATTATATGAGTTAATTTAGTCATTTTATGGTTAATTAGAGTCATTTTAAGTAATTTGTCTTTAAAATATGTGTAGGATTTAAGATTTCAAAGATTAAAAATTGATTTTTCATTGCAAAAAAAGTTATATTTTGGCAAGTGTCTAATTTTCACCTAGATATTGGTAGTATTAGTGATTTTCTCTTCCCGCTCACTAATTTTACACAACTTGATTAACAAACTTCTAACAAACTGCTATCAATATAAACTCTTTTTTTTCATAGCAGTTCAGATAACAACACTATCAATACTGACTTTTTTTTTGTAGTGTCCATTACATCTCTGTCATGTCACTCCACCGAGGCTCTACCCCAAATCTCCGTCATGCTCGTCCCCACGCACCGAGAAACCAATGGGAATTTATCTATTGTTTTTAATGGTTCTGATTCTGAAATTTTTCCTAGATCTAACATTTTCTTCACGGTGGCTCCTTTTTATACTGTGATATCTTTCTTGTTTTGACTTTCGATCAGGACATAAATAAAAAATTCAGCGAAGAGAGACGAGTAAGAGAAGAAAGAGAGGAAATAGACGAATAGAGAAGAGATAGAGTTCGGAGATGGAATAGAAAGGGGACACTCGGCAGTCGGAAGAAGATGAGACTTCTTTCGAAGATGGCAAGAAGAAGAAGAGGAAACGAAGGAAGATAGCTGAGGAAGAAGACGCGACAGCAGGAAAAAGAGTAGGTGATATTTGAATCTCTTTAGTATTTGGTGTCTTTGGGAGTTTGATTGATGTGTTTGTTTTGTTGCAGATCCTTAAACTAGGTGTTGAAGAAGAATGAGAGTTGCAGATCTTGAAGGTACAAATCTCTTCTCATCACTTGCTGCTACTCTATTCACTGTCTTTTACGGTTAACAACTAGAGTTGAACATAAAGGATGGAGATACACTTAAAATATAGTGAATCTGGGAGAAGTATCCATTTCTGCCTATCTGTTTCTCTGTATATCTCTCGTGTCTTACTAACTGAGAGTTTATGGGTTTTTACTACTAGCAGAAATGGCGGCAACATAGCTTACAGCATCACCAGTGACTCTGTCAGCTAGGAGCTTAGCTTCACTGGAACTTTGAGAAACTGAGATTTTGTACTTAGAGATTCATTCGTCTCGGATCGGGCATTAACTATGGTTGCTTCGAATATCCTTATCACTTGATTGCTAGTTTGATTTTTGTTTACTACTTTCACTTCTCCATTCGTTCATTATATTAGCTCAGACAATTACGTTGTCAACTTGTGTTGTTGCTTACAACAATGCCTTGTAGTTGTTGGCCCTTTTGGTGTCAAATAACTTTTCTGAGATGAAAAGCAGTGTCTTTAAATGTTAGAGAAAAGACAACATACATGGTCTAGTATATGCGGGTAAGATTTACTCTATTCCTTTTGTGTTTAAGAACAATTAAGCTACACTTACAGATTTGAACATCGTCTAGGTCAGGTTGAGACTCTATTTCCAGCTCTTTACTGGTATGATCTGCTTCATTTTACTATTTTTATACCAGATGTAGAGAGATTCCACATATCAGCCTTCTTGGTGTCTTTTGCCGAAAAACATTTTCGAAGCTGAAGTTCCATTTCTTCAAGTTCTCTGCGAGCAGGTATGAATGATATAAGCTTCTCTCTCTTCCTGTTCCATTGGCCCTACAATTTCTCTTGTTGTGTCGAATATTGTGTTAGAAACATCTATTTATCTTTTTCTGGGATTCTTCTTAGCTAGCTGTTTGTATTATGTCACATGTTTTGTCCAATCTGCTACATGTTGTCTGAAGAAACTTAGCTTGTCACACATGCTTGAAGATTCTTCCTTCTTGGTGTTTGATTCTAATCATTGCTCCTGTGTTTGTCATTTTTCAGATTGAGAAACAACAGTTCCATTTAGGCCCGGGCATTTTACTCGGACCCGAGAACCCAACCCGGAACCAACCCGAAAAAGTGCGGTTCGGATAGAAACCAAACCGATCAGTTTACCCTGTTGGGTCTTGGTGTGGAGGACCCACGGGTCTTGGACCCAACCCGACCCGAACCCTAGATCCGATGGGTACCCAAAATATTCATAACTTTTAGTATATATTATGTATAGATATGTGTTGTAATATTTTTTTTTGGTATTATGTGTATTATTTGAAGTTTCGGATTTGGGTTTTCGGATATAATTATAGATTTTAAGTAAAATTTTGAATTTTTAATAATATAATTAGGATAATCAGATAAAATTTTGGATATTCTTATGTCTTCCTGTCAGATTTTGGATAAAATTTTGAATATTTTCAGGGTTTTTTGTGTTTTTGGGTATTTTTTTTTGCCGGACCCGACATGATCTGAACTGAATCTGACCCGGAACCGATCCGAACCCGAATCGATAAATTCTAATTACCTTATGGGTCCAACTATCTAAGACCCGGATCCGGTAGAAACCGAATCCGAACGGAGAAAGTCTAATTACCAAATTGGGTCTAAATATCTAAGATCCGAAGGACCTAGACCCAACATGACCTGACCTGAACCCGATCCAATGAACTAAATGCCCAGGCCTAGTTCCATTGTGATGACTGGAATTTGCAGGTAAGATTCTTTCCTTCATACGGTGTAAAGTGTAAAGGTGAGTCGTTTGAAGTTGTGTGATGATTATTATTATTTTGACATTTCTTTGTGTTGCAGAGTTGGTGGGCGTTAGAAATTCCACTAGTTGTTCCGGTGGCCAGCCTCCTAAGAAGAAGATCGGTGTGGCAAAGATTGATGACGGTAGAGGCCAGCGGACTGAGCTTGAAGAAGGATGCATGCTTGACTTGACGGTAGAGAGGAAGCATTGTGAGCAATATGTTTATTTTATTTTTTTACTTAGATCTTCTTTATTCTTAGAGCATCTCAACCTCCATTCTATATTTTACTACAAAATACAGTGGAAAATAGAGTAATGAACAAATAAAAAATGATTACTCTATATATGGAGAAATCAGATTTTTATTGCTTCATAACTCCATTTTGCACTAAATTATAGAGTAGGATTGGAAATGCTCTTAGTCGACAACAATAATTAGGTTTAGTTTTTTTTTATTATTATTAGGTTTTCTTAATTCTTAGTTAGTTTTGTAAATCAGAAACTATTTGTAAACCAATTTTAGTTTATAAATAAAATTTATTTTGTACTTAATTATCATTACTTTATTCACTGTTTTTTTTACTTAAATTTGGAGGTCTTTCTTGTAGTAGAAGGACCATAATAGATACTATTAGAGACTCGTTATCTCTAGACAATTTATTATTCCCTATGTTTCAATTTATTGTATATTTTAGTTTTTTCCTACATATTAATAAAACACATAATAAATACATAGTTTTTTGTAATTATTATTTAACTATAAATCTAAATCAATGGGAATCCAATAAATGCAATTAAAGTTTTTGAAAACTGTAACTAAACATTATTATTTGAAAAAATATACCTTAAAAATGTATCTTTTGAAAAAAAATATTTTTTTAAAAACATATAACATTGTGAAACAGAGGGAATAAAATTAAAGAAAATTTTAGAGTCTTAAGTGAGAAGTCCATGCTACCCACAATTGGCTTAATTAGGCACAGCCCTGAGAAACCCAAAAAGAACTTGGCCCGAAAGCAAAAAAATATTTTGAAGGCCTATAAAAAACTAATGTTTTAAAATGAAGCTAAGTGGATTCGAACCTAAAACATTTGGGACAATCACTACAAGTTTTAACCAACTGAACTACAAGAAACTTTGAAATTATTTGGCCGAAAAATATATAATTTTTAAAAAGCCGGAAACTGATGCTTCCATAGCGTCTATCCAGAGCCGCTATTGGACTTAATTATATGTTTTTGTCATATTCACATTTCATAATCAAACCAAAAAACAGTGAATAAAATTTTTGAAAAGTAAGTGTCTAATCAATAGACGTTCGAGAATGGATCTTTATGTTTCATTACCTTGAAATCCACACTTTTTATAATACTAGTGGTTGGTCCAACGTACTGACGAGAGTATATACTAAAATTTATTATATATGATTTTTTAAAATTTTATTAACCACTACAAAAACTATTCTAAAAGAAATATGGTACTGTATACTAATAAACAATAGACAGAATTCTGAAATCATATTGTTTTTTCCAATTGAACATTTTTGGTTTCAATTAAAAATAAAATAATAGTAACATTCATTATTTTGTATATAGTATACAAAGTAACAAAAGTGATTCAGAAAATGTAATGGTATATATTTTTTTCTTTTGTTTTTACTTTGACATAAGAAAATAACATGTTAATTTTAAATTAATAAAATTAATTTACTTCAAGAATTTTCAAGTTTAAATATCTTTACACTTATTATTTTTTTCATGATAATAAATTAATCCACCTCCAAACTAAATAAATAAAATTATAATAACGTTTAATAGAATAATGAAACTTAATGTTTAAATACTATATACATAGTTTCAGTAATATCAAAAATAATAATTAGTATCTTCTAATTTAAAAGAAAATGATGTTTTAGAATATATATATTTGTTCCAGTGCATAGTTATATTTTGAATGGAATTTCAATTAGTCTTAGTGTTTTACTGATTATGTTTTATTAATTATAGCTTTTGGTGAACTCTGGTTGATAACAAAATTATTTGTTTTTTTCCCATAATTATATTTTGAATGGAATTTCAATTAGTCTTAGTGTTTTACTGATTATATTTTATTAATTATTATAGCTTTTGGTGAACTCTAGTTGATAACAAAATTATATGTTTCTTCCCATGATATTTAAAATATTTTTTTTAATTAGTATTTTATAAACTAATAAAACATGATACTTCAAAGGATGAGCCAAACTATTAAATTATTAGTTGAACTCCATTTCATAACACCTTATTTTTGTAAGTTTTGTTTTTACTTTAGTTACATACCACTTCGTATCAAATCATTTATTCAGAAAAACTAATATGAGCCAAACTGTAACTAAACATAAAAGAAAACTTAAATATAATGTAACCATTAATAATTTCGAAATCAAAATGAACCAAATCACATATAAATGTTTTAATGAAATTCGTTTTTCTTTTCAGTTTTTATTTTCATCAATAGTAAATCTTTCCTGAAACTATTGTGTTGGACTTGTATTGAATGAGAGACTATAATTCATATCTCATCAAACATTCCCTTCACAGTTTTACATAGTAAGTTAGTAACAACTAAAACATTGTCAAACATATATAATTACATAATTAAATGGAATAAAATAATCAAAAAATATGTTAGCTTTACATTACAAACCCCAAAAGGACACACTACAAAGCAAAATTTATAAAATAATCTCTGCACTCTAAACATCGATCTATTTTCTGTAATTTTATCTACTTCAGGAGCAACTTAATAACACTTCCTACAATATCATTGTAAACCTTTCAAGCATATCAACACAAAAAAATTAAATTAAAATGACATAAATTGATAATGTAACAATGTATGAAGGAATCAATCATGCACACTAAAATTCTCAAAGCCTCTGCTTTGAAGTTTATAATGATATTCCAACAAAATTGAAGAAACCAATAATTTCAAAGTTTAAAAAAGCCTGATCTAGGTTTCATAAGCATCCCAAGAAAATAAATTAACAATCTTCATTGTGAAGAAAACAGATTAACAATCTTCATTGGGTGTCACAATGCTGTCTCAGAGTCAAAGTGAGATGGGTTCTGGAAGTGCCGTTGAGAAATAACCGGCCTTCATGTGGGAAGTGAGATTTCTTTAGTGATATATTGGCCTGAGAACACAATAAATCCTACGAAATCTGATGAAGCTGTGTCTTAACGCTGGAGACATTAAAAATTATCAGTAAATTATCTCCAACAAACTTGGGATTGATGCTAGTGACCAACACAACTTTGGCTCTGAACCATAGCTTTCCAATTTTTTTATGAAATGCAAAAGCTAGGCCATCGAACATACTATGACACACACATTCACATACCTGTAAAGTGTCAATGAAATGAAATTCTTGGAGAATACGATAACAAACAAAGTTGTAAGAAATTACAAACACTGGATTTTAAACTGTTGAGGCTACCTTTTTAGATGTAGAGTCAGTATTACACGATGTGTCTCCTGTGTACTGTCGTTGATTGTGCTCTTGGCTGCAATCACCTAGTCACAAATGTCTTAATTTTTTTTAAAAAGAGGTCCGTAAGCACGGTGGAGAATTTTTTTTTTTAAACACGGTGGATAAATCATGAAGCAAGATTTTTATACGAAGTTTTAAAGACCCTACTCTTAGAGAAAGCTACTGCTCGCTCTACACTTATTGTCAAGATATAATTTCGTTCCAAAAACAGCCTCTCGGTAAGGAAATTCAATCAATAAACAGACAACATAAGTGATACTTAGAGAGCTTTTAAAAGTGTCTAGTATCTATATGTAGTTAGCAAGCGTGAATAAGGAAATTTCTGAAACTTGCATGGACTTTTCATAACATGGACACAAAGGTTTGAGTGATAGCTAAAACTTTATTCCTATAACAGAGTGGACTAAGTGTAAGTGGGAGTCGTTTCTTACCTCCGACAAGTTTTGGGTTCGTATTTGTTGCAACGACCGCCTTTGGTTTAACACCAGATTCTAGTAATTTTTTAATCTAGAAGCAGCTAGCCTGTCAAAAACATTCAACCATACATGAGTGTCCCAACAGTGAAAAATATTAGTTAATCATCATTTATAACCGAGCACGCACATATATGTAAAACGGGATACTGAATAGAGGCAGGAGATTTCTCAAATACCTCTGAAACCTTATGGTTACCATGAGGCGTTGAGTGCTCCGAGTCTTTTAGTTGTAGATGGTTTAACGCCTCTATTTCTCCAACGATATCTACTAACCAGTACAACTATTAGGGATAATTATCTGTGAAATGTATACTCATAATATGGAGTGATTGTTTAGGGATTTCAATATTAAAACCTGGAAAATAAGTATTTGTATTGGCTAGTGACATGAGCTGCTCGTATTTACGGAACCTAAAACACTCCTTAGGGATCAGTTCACAGTTTGTTCTGTGAATCTAATTGACACATGGGCTTCAGCAAACCTGAAGGTCGGATTTCTTCATGCAATATCGAGAACACTTAGCTCATACACAGAGCGTTTCTTGTACGATATGCTTGAAAGTGTTAAGACTATGAATGTTGATTGACCCTTGGATAAACGTATTTTGTGACATGAAAGGATGAATCATAAGAAAACAAATTGTGATTCTCATATTCCGTTTTAAGAAGGTAAACAAATTTATGGTCGTACCTTCGAATCAATAAGGACCATAGAAACAAACATCAATTCACTCCCTTTCTTAACATTGGAAGCCCCTTTCTTAACATTCTGGGCTTCCAAAAATCGAAGGACCCTTCAATTATGTGAAATGAATTTGAGAAGTCTTCATGAATTTAGAAATTAACAGAAGTTCTGTAGTGAGAAAGGGAAAAGTATTAACTTTATACTTTCAAGTGATGTATACATACAATGAATAGTGGAATGAAGTCGAGAAGGTAGATTTGAAGTTCCATTCACATATTAATGCGAGTTGGAGACGTAACTGAAAGACGTTTCAGTTTCGTGAAATGGCGTCACTACTCGATGGGAGACACAGTGGAGCAGAAGAAGAAACCTAATAACATGATGGGCTTTGTATAATGATTTTAATGGGTCACTTCCAATGTATAGAAGACCAGTCCTAGAGATAACCGAACCAAAATTACACGGGATTTGACTAAGTGGAGAACCGGTTTGTTCAAGTGCTGAGGTGGCATTTTTTGCCCCTATCTTCCTGCTGATGTGGCATAAGGAGAAAGGAGAAAAGTTAGTTTTATTATATAAGATTTGTTACATTGCCATAGAGTTATTTTATCTTTTTGAATTTATTTATACTTCCATTTCATTGTAGTCCACTGTATGCAGTAAGCAATAACTGGAAAAAAAAAGAAATTGCAGCTATAGTAGAAATTATATAAGTTAACATTGGATAAAATAATTGAATTTACTAGTTTCAAATTTAATTAGTATAAATTCAACACAATTTGATCAAATAATATATTTTAAAAAATTATATATAAATATATATTCCTAATAGAAACATAAATTAATATTTATATATACAAGATTATATAAATATAAATCATTTATATTGTAAAGTTTGCTTTTTATTTACAGTGAAGTTTATTTTTATGTAATTTTAAATTTAAAATAAATTTATATTTTAAATTTAAAATAAATTTATATTTATGGAACATATTTATGTATATCAAATCATCAAATAAAAATAAGAAAAATGTGTATCTGTAAAATTTAATTAATACATATATCATAAAATTAGATATTTTTCGATTTTTACATAGGAACATAATTAAATTATAAAAATTATTAAATAATTTTTATAAACTAATTTGTTATGTTACAACAATATTAATTTATAGTAGAAATTTATAGTATTTGTTTTAAACTTTTTAAAATATAAATAGAATGGGGATAGAATACGACAAAAGAGGAACTAAGTACTCTTGTCTTCTCTATTCCTTTCCCTAATTTCAATGATTTATCCTTTGTGTAAATTCTTATTTCTTCATTTCAGCTTTTTATAGCAGTCAAATTTGATGTTAAGTCCTTGTTTACATAAGAAATGGTCGCTCGTAAGCACATTGCTTCTTTTTTTTATCAAACAAAGAAGTATACTTCGTGTAGTTGTTAAGTCAATTATCCGTGAGATTGAAAGCTTACGGCTACTGATAGATTTTTTCATTAACTTACAATGATCTAGAATAACTTTTATCTTGTAGATAAATAATTTCAATTAAAATAATTGAGTTCTCTTTGATAATCATAAAATATCCTTTTATGTGTCGTCGCGTTACTTTTTTTTTTCTATCAATCATTTTATATTATAAAACAAAAAAAAAAATATTACAACAAGTGTACGTATCAAACATACCAATGAAAAACATAATGGTATTTTTCTACTCTAGCTTTAACAGCTAAGTTATTAGCTTGCATATTATTTGAACGAGTAATATGCCGAAACAAATATTCTCTATGACCAACGAGCCTTTTAATGTCATCCAGATGAGTTTGGTTCTCTCCGATATTTATGTTGTTGTTTTCAGATGGGTCATTCCTCATTCTAGCAAGAGTGTTATATAATACTGAATTATATCCGTAAAAGATTACCTTCTTATAGTTGAAACGACTGAGTTGGAGAATTGCCTCCTACAGAGCCAGAGCTTCCGCTTCTAAAACTGAGTTTGTTGCCTCAATTGAAGCTGATCCCCGAATTAAGGTTTTCTACTCAGAGTCAAATAAAACCCATGATATTCCCGTTTCTTGTTTATCATCCAACCAAGATGCATTCAGATGCATATCCGCATTGAGTTTGGGAAGAATAGGCTATTTCACTTAGATCATTAGGGTCAAGTGAGTCTTTGGCTTTTGTCCAGAGATGATGATCCATAAGCGCTTTATGAACAATCTCTGGAATAGCCCACTTCTTTGCATTGAAAATTAGATCATTCCGAGCTTTCCATATTTTCCATCCAATGAAAAGGAACGTAGGAATGGATTGATCTTTGAAACTGGACATGAAAAACTGAAGGTAATTTGTTAGAGAGATAGAAGTAGCTTGCTGACCTGAGGGAATTTCAATTCCTTCTAGCTCCCAAATCTCTTTGGATACCCTGCATTGGAAGAGTAGATGAGTAGTTGTCTCATTGGATTCACCACAGGGATTACAGTCCGGTAGAACTTTCATTTCCTTTTTTGCAAGGTAATTGATGTAGGAAGTATGTCCTGGAGAACTCTCCACCAAAAATGTTGGATCTTTGGAGGTGTTGGCATTGTCCAGATCTTGTTACAAAGTTTCTGAAGCTTGCTATTGTTGGTAGGACTTGAGGTGGAAGGTTTGGTTTCTTGGTGATATCCAGGTTTGACTGAGTACTGTCCATCATTTATGAAGATCCAAACTGGTTTATCTTATTTAGAGAATAAACTTGGCCTCGCCTTTTAAATTAAATAAATATTCTCAGGGTGAACATGACGCTGAAGTTGCTTCTCATTCTATATATTTTGTTGCGGTAGAAGCAGGTCTGCGACATGATACTGGTGGTTTAGAGAGGATATAGATGTTCTGGCTGGCCTAGATGGGTTGTCAATCCACTTATCTTGCCAATTTTTTACTGTTTTGCCATCCCCTATTCTCCATTTAAGATCTTGCTTAAGTAGTTGAGTACCCTGGAGGATGCTTCTCCAAGCATGACTGGGTTTATGTCCTAGTGTTGCTTCCAATAAGCAAATATTCTTAAAATATTTAGATTTGAATACCTGAGGAAAAAGAGACTTTGGATCTTTAAGAATTCTCCATCTCTGTTTCGCTAGCAAAGCAACATTAAAATTATCAAGGTCCTTGAATCTCATGCCTCCATATTGCTTGAGCATTGTCATACGCTTCCATGCTAACCACGGAATATTGTGCTTGTCCTTGTTATTTGACCACCAGAAGTATCTAATGTGGCTCATTAGTTTAGCCGTGAGTTTCTTAGGAAGAAGGAAGCATGACATAGTGTATGTAGGCAGTGCTGTAGCTATGGATTTTATTAAAGTTTCCTTTCCTGCAGGAGAGAGAAACTTTGTATACAAGTTATCAAGTTTGTTCTCAATCCGTTAAATAAGATAGGAGAAGCCATCAAATTTGTTCTTTACAATGGTTTCAAGTAAGCCAAGGTATTTGCCAAATCCTATAGTATGGAGAATATTAAAGAGATTGGCAATATTATTTTGAAGATCATTTGGAACATTCTTACCAAATTGCAGAGAAGATTTGAGGAAATTGATTTGCTGTCCTGAAGTTTTTGCATAACTTTCCAGAATTTACAGTATTTGATTACATTCTTCCATAGAAGCTCTGCAAGAAAGTAATGAGTCATCAACAAAGAACATATGAGAGATAGAAGGGCCTCCTCTGCTTGCTTTAAATCCGTGGATCTTTCTTTTCTGCATAGCATTAGTTAGAAGAGATGAGAGATCTTCAGTACAAATCAGATAAAGATATGGGGACATAGGATCTCCTTGTCTAATGCCTCTTTGTGGGAAAAAAATTTCAGTAGGAGATCCATTTATAAGAACAAAATAGGAAACAGTTAAAACACATTCCATTACCCATCTGCACCGTTGATCAGCAAATCCTAGCTTTTTCATAACCTTTTCAAGAAAACCCCAATCCACCTTATCAAAAGCCTTAGCAATATTTAACTTAATAGCCATATGAGACTTTGATAACTTCTTAATTCTCAAAGAATGAAGCAGCTCATGTGCAATGAGGATGTTATCTGTAATTAAACGCCCTGGAATAGAAGCTGTTTTGAAATGAGAGATTATATGATTCCAGCCATGGTTTCAATCTCTCAGCCATGATTTTAGAGATCAGCTTATATGCAATATTGCATAAGCTTATCGGTCTAAAATATTTTACTTGTGTTGGAGATTCTATTTTGGGTATCAAGCAAATATATGTGTGATTAATTTCTGGATCAAGATGACCGTTTGAAAGAAATGTTGAATGTATTGGATCACACCTGATTTGATGTCTTTACAGTGGTATTTGTAAAAGCCTGCATTCAAACCATCAGGTCTTGGTGTCTTGTCCACATTCATTTGTTTCAAGGCTGAGTAAATTTCCTTCTCCTTTACTGGTTCCAGAAGCTTCTGGTTTATTTGAGGTGTGACTTTGGCTTCTATGTTTTCCAGAGCTATATCAACTTGATTACAGCAATGAGATGTAAATAAAGCAGTAAAGTGTTTACAGATAATCCTCTGGATCTCTTTCTCTCTTGTTTCAATCGTTCCTATTTCATCTTGCAGAGATGTGATTCTATTGAAACTTCGCCGCTGCTTCGCTTTGGCTTGAAAATTTTTGTATTGCGATCACCTGCAAGCAACCAAATTATTCTACTTTTCTGCCTACAGTATTCTTCTTCTTGTTGATATTCATATTGCAGCTGCTTTTTGATATTTAAGATATATTGATAATCTGGAAAGGCAGAATTATATGCTTGGTGTAGTTCTTCCTGCAGCTGTTGAATTATTTTGTAAGAATTATAGTAGTGTTCTGCTTTCCATGCTGCAAGTATTCTTCTACATCTTCTCAGGGCTTCCTTGACCCTGACGGAGATAAGTGTGCACACTCTTGGTTCCAAGTGTTCTGTATCAGTCTCATTACTTCTCTGTTATTCCTCCATCGGTTGTCATATCTGAATTGTCTTGAACCTTTCCATTTTTTATTATATGTATTAAGGAAGATAGGTCTATGATCAGAACCACACCAGTTTAGTAATTGAGCCCAAGCCTTAGGATACTGATCCTTCCATACAGACGTTTCTAAGACTCTATCCAACTTTGATTTAACTAGACCAGTTGATATGTTACCCATCCAAGTGAAGATACCTCCATATGTTTTAACTTCTTGAAGACCTGAGACTGATATCAAATTTCTAAACTGAGAAAAATACCATTCCTGATATTCTTTACCTCCTAACTTTTCCTTGTTGTCCTTTATGTCATTTAGGTCTCCAAGCACAAGACGACGGTATCTGTTGTAGTCCCCATTATAAACTTTGTTGATCATTCTTGTTCATTGTTTATGACGAATAGATCTTGCAGGATGACCATAATCATAACTTAAGCAAGATGTATTAGCACCTTCTTTAACATATACATCAGTATTATGGAGTGTAGGATAAACAGGAAAATAACACTCCACATTATCCCGCCAAAAAATTGCCAACCCGCCACTCAGACCGTCTGGAGAGACTACAAAAATATGGGAAAATTGAAGGTCAGATGCTAGTTTTTCAACATAACTATCTTTGTTCTTAGTTTCTACGAGGAACATAATATCGATTTTATTTTTGAATATAATATCCTTCAGGTACGGAATTGTCAAGGGGTTCATCAAGCCTTGACAATTCCAATGTAAGATTTTCATGGCTCATGTGGTGGCAAGGTGGGGGCCACCATCCCCTTGTCTTTGTTGTTGAAGCCTCCATGAATCTTTTGTCTTGTCGTAGAGGCTTCATCGTCAGCCTCTGGAGTGTCTAATTTACGTTTGATACGTCTTTCTTGTGGAGTTTCTGCTGTGGAGTCAATTTCCCGTATTGTAAGAGGTTGATTTTGTTGTGGGAGAGGTTCAAATTGAGGCATTGGATCTATGCAATCTGGAAATGTTCCTGTGAGTAATACATTTGCATAGTAAGCTTCACCCATATTGAAATTGGAATCAACTTTTCCTCCCATCGTGTCATCAGCTGAAGGTGAATATACTGCTGTTGAGATGGGAAGTGATCTTGTTGTTGGTTTTGGAGATGCGGTTCTTCTTGAGGGAAATCATGTTCTTGTTCTTCTGGATGTTGAGGTTCTAGATAGATTTGCAAAGGATTGTAATCGCAGGTATCAACATCATGTTGTAAGCTCCCACAAGTAGTGCAAAACGCTTCAGTTTCTCTGTGTGAATTTGGTGAGTATTGGTTCTTCATGATCGTCAAAGTGAATGAAACGAGCAAAGGTGAGTCTTCCGTATGTGTTCATGATTACTCTGATCCATACTTCTCCTTGATGTTCCCTTATGGGATGTTGGATAAAGACTTCTTCTACATGCCCAAGGACATCTCTGATATCTCTGATTGCTTGTTCTTCACTAGAATCATCCAGTATGTTATGGATTTGAACCCAGAGAGTGATAGTTAAGAATTGATGTTCATGACGGAAGAAAAATTGAACGGACTCATCTTCATTAATTCTGCTTGTGATTCTTCCTTCAAATCTCCAAGCTTTTGGCATTAACATCTTAATTCCTGGTGGATTCTGGTGATAAGGGTTCAGAGCTTTAACCACCAAGCTGAATCGATGATTTTCTTCTCTTTTCTTTGTCTGAACCAAGATCCAGGTTTTGAAAGGCAAGTCAAAGATCTTTCTTTATCGTGAAGAGTAACTAGAAACTTTTCGATGTTCAGAAAAGTGAAAGTCACCGGTGGTGAAAGAGACAAAAGTCACCGAGAAAGAGTCGGCAAAGATTTTTCTACAGTCGCTTTGAAAATTGCAGTGAGAAAAGTTTTCATTTTTTTACTACTATTTATAGGGTATGTTCCTTTGTCGTCGTGTTATTTACACTCACGCATAAGTAATTTGTTTAAAATTAGGAAACTTATAGAGATTTTCACTATTTTGAAAAATGGTTACAAGAAGAATTTCAGTAGAGTAACCTAGAAAAGTGTTGTTCTCTTGGTTGACCGGTCAACTAAGTTTATTTCTTACGTGTCCCAAATTAAAATAAGCCTCTCATCCGTCCAAATTATTACAAAGAAAACATTTTTTCTGTTTTGAAACATACAAAGAAAACATAACTATTGGTATAGAATAGATGAATGAAGTAAATTAACCGATCAAAGATGGACAACATGGGTTAAGATATGAAGGGATTTGACATTTACGTTGTCTCTCTCTCACACTCGGATACAACACAATTACATAAAACAAAACTCTCGAAGACTGTCAAAAACTTTGAAATGTGTAGCTGGAATCGTCTTCTCCATTTGTCATTCTCATCCACAGTGTCTACTTATTTCTCATGTCGTCAGTATTTTATTTTATTTTTCTGAAATGTTCAATTGATCATCAACAAAAAAAAATTACAGGCCATCGGGGTTTATGAGTTTAATAATTGACACACAAGTCATAAGTCATAAAAGAAACAGGACTCAAGCATGCGGGTTAATGGATCGTTGAAACCATCGTTGCATCATGCCACTGTAGAAGCCAGGGTTCATGTGTCGCAGAGAGGAGATCCTATTTCTGATTGTCTTGTCAATGAATCGGACTGTGTAGGCTGGACTGAGAGTAGTACCTTGATGCCGTCTGCTATTTCTTTCCCGCCATATACTGTGGATGGTGGCTTGGAACGCAAGTTTGAGAAGCCTTGAGTCGATCTCCGTCCTTCGAGAGGAGAGGAGTGATGCAACAGTGAGAGACCAGTCAGGATTGACTCGAGTCCCTAGTAGAAACCTAACAAGATCAATCCACACCGTAAATGAGTAGGGACAAGCAAGGAACAAATGGTCTCGAGTCTCATCCTGTTCTCCACACAGGATCAAGGCTGGACACACCCCTTACACACTACTTCTTGCTCCTGTAGAAAGCATATTCTTAAACGTGAGCCATGTAATAAAAGAGAAGCGAGGAATGGCTTGTGAGAACCAAACAACCTTGCTTCATGCTATAGTTGGGTGATGGGTTTGAACTTGCTGCCATGTTTCCTTACTTGAAAAAGTGTCCTTGTGAACACTCTCTCCATGCCGCCATAAACGACGATCCTCGTATGCGTCTTCCACTGGCACTGAAACAGACTTGATGCAGGCCATCATCACCCGTAGGTTATGGCCACGACATCACCTAATTTTCCATTGACCTCCAGAAGCCGCTTCCGAGACCGTCGCATAACGAGAGATACCTAAGACCTGTGTTCCAATGTCACTAGTGATGTTTATTAATCTTCCCACACTCAACCAGTTATCAAACCAGAACAACGTGGTTCTACCATTGTCAATCTCCGAGTGAAGAAATGTGATCTACCATGGTTTTGACCCACTTTTAACCATGGTATGTAGATGATTTTATAATATATATATATATGTTTTGGAGTCTATTAGGTATGTTTTCAGGTTCAAGAGCATTTTGGACTAAAGTGATGATTTAGGTGCCCTTATGGAGCTTAAAGGAGAGTTTTCCCGAGATGACTATGAAGATCAGACAACAAGGTCGATATCCATAGGTACATATCGATCGATACACATCTTGTGTGATCGATCGACGACGCTTCCGTAGAGGATGACGAATCGAGATAATCCATCGATTGATGTACGCCTTGTACCATCGATCGATATCGAGCATGAAGGACAAGTTTGACTCAGCCGAATTGAAGCCCAAGTTCTCTCAATATTACAAGATTGCCCCTGGAGAGTTTTTAACAAAATGGAACTCATATTTATAGTTATGCCTATGTGTTTTGGCTAGACATGCTTTTTGTGCTTCTTGAGCTTTACATGCTTTCTACATGTTCTTCTTTTGAATGCTTTTTATGCTCTTAGTTCTTTAATTTATAAAAGTATTCTTTTCATCTTATTCTCATTTTCATAAAAGGTTATAGAGTTCTAGATTTAGAAGAACACACAAAGAGATTCGTTGTTCAAAAGAACTAAGTGTTCAATCTTCTAATCTTATGAATTTTTATTATTACCTTGATGCTATGAATCACTTAGCCATGTCTGAGTAGATTCACTTGTTAGATTTGGGGTTCAAATAGTTATGAGGGATTAGCTCCAACTATGGAATGTTGAGTTGTGATATTCATTATCCTGATGAACCCTAATGCTTACTCTAGAGTAGGTAACTAGAGTATAATCATGGAATGATTTAACTTGTTAATAATTATCCTGAAATCATCTAGCAAAAGCTGAGATCCTCTAGAGACGAACGAGAGCCGGTCTATGATCTTGGTGAACACATATTCAATTTGATCTGAGGCTATATCGATCGATACTCCTATAGAGTAATCGATCGACGGCAACTTATATCGTCTGATATCACCGTCAAAACATCAGTCGATATTGCCGGCAGTCAGATCAATGGACGAGTCTAGATAGGGAATGCTAATAGACTTTTCTAAGAGTTGAAGTTCTTTAATATCTTGCAAGCAACTCATAAAGACATCTGTAGCATTATAATCCTGATTATCTGAATAGCAACCTTGAATCTAACTACTTTCTTTTATTGTTTAAAACCTAAACCAATTCTCTTGAGCAACTCACCATTGCTCACAACTACAATTTACTTTTAAACTTTAATCAACCTAGCATAATCACTAAGGATTTGATCCCTAAGTACTACAACTGAACCTCTTATTTGAGAGAGTAATTCACTCCTTAGGATAATTTGAGTGATATCAATTTGGCGTTGTTGCCAGGGAACTTTAATCGACATTAGATTTAATTTAATTAGGTCTAGCTTACTTTTTTTTTACTACTTAATCATCTTCTGACACAAAAATATTTCTTGTCTTTTTCAGGTACATGCCCAGCAGTACTAGAAGCAACAAGAACAACCAACGTGTGTACTCAGAAGACCCCCACAGTTTGGAACGTAGAATCCATAGAGACTTACGTTCCGCATCGATCGACATCAGCAACCGTTCGTCGACCGATACTCGCTTACCACACTCGACCGAGACACCTTCTTCGTCGACCGATACTCGCACCTTTCATAGATCGACATCAACAACCATTCGTCGACCAAAATCTTTCACCCGACATCGATCGATATACCTCATCTTAAATCGATCGATACTTCGATATATATCGATCAACACCTTTTAACCAGAATCGATCGATATCACCCCTCGTGAAGAGATCGATAGACTTTGACACGTATCGATCGATGGATTTCGAGGAAACCCCTCAAGAGTGCAGTGCCGTCAAGATTAAGTCACATGAAGCCTTCGCAGCATGACACCCACACCCACATCCGCCCCTCCCTTTCCGACTCAACACTGCACATATCGATCGACAGACCGACTCACCCGTCGATCGATACGAAGCTAGAGATATCGACCGACATACTCCAGTTGTCGTCCGATACACAGTATCCCAACGTCGAGTGCAACTTGCAAAGATAGACGTTGCACGACTTGATGCACTCCAGGAGCAGTCTAAAACTTCCAGTAACCTTCCCACCGCCATCATGAAGAGACCCACAGACATCTTTGAGCCCATGGAGATAGAAAAGGAAAATCATGGAAGAGTTCTCAGAAAAAGGAAAGAGAAGATTCCCAAGCCTTATAAAAGAGAAGCTAATGACAAAGAATTGTTAAGTTTCAGAAAGAGAGTTATGAGAATACCTAAAGAGAAACCCTTTTAAGAAGCCTACTTTTCACACAGATTGTGGATGTTTTTCGGAGAAACCAAGGAGACAAAAGAAGACATCAAGAGAATGTTTCACCAAGTCAGAAACAGTCTAAAGAAGAAGATCACACCGGAGAAGAAGAGCGGTCCAGGGAAGTTCACAATACCGTGTTCAATAAGAGGTGTTGAGTTCCCTCGTGCTCTCTGCGACACAGGATCTGGAGTTAGCATCCTACCTAAGATCATGGCAGACCATCTAGGTCTGAAGATAGAGCCTACTGAATAATCTTTCATCTTCGTGGATTGTTCTCAGCAGATCTCTGGAGGCATATTTCGAAATCTTGAGGTACAAATTGGAGATGTCCTAATTCCTACAGACTTCCACGTCCTGGAGAACAATCTCAACTTCAAGACATCTCTACTGCTTGGAATGGCTTTCTTAGCAACAGTTGGAGCTATTTGTGATCTGAAATCTAATAAGCTCTGCCTAACCCTAATTGACTCTACCATCCACTACAATCCAGTCCAAGTCATCAAGATTCCAAGGACAGAGAGCCCAGCACTCGTAGCAACCTGCTTCTGTGCCCACGAGTATGATTGAATGGCCGAGTACGAGATAGAGCAAGACGTATCGATCGAGGGAAGCCTTCTTCCATCGACCGATACCAGTCAACCAGAGTTGACCGACGAGCATACCTGGTCATCGATCGATAGGCTATTCCAAGAGATCGAAGAGGAGTTTCCAGACGGCGACTTTCACATAGATGATTGGGAGAACGATCATTACATCCCAGAGTAGGCTAGCATCACTACTCAGAAGGAGTACGATGAAGATTATGAAGAGGAACGAGCCACAAAGTACAAATTTCTTCGGGAAGATGAAGAAAGACCTCCTCTACCGTCCTCATCTTCAGAGCATCGATCGACAGAGACCACCCTCCATCGATCGATATACACCAACCAAGATCACTCAAAAGACGTTTCGAACCACCAAGCAACAACCCCTACTGTGTACCAGTCTACGTCCCACATGATGATGATACACGAGACGGAGACTACTCAATTGGAAGTTGGGAAACCAATTACCACGAACGTTTCGCAGTGGATACAGCACCACTGACGCATGCGACCGAACCAGAAGCAGACGTATCGACCGACACAGAACAACATCAATCAATCGACAGTTTCCAATCGACCAATGCACATGCCATCCTATCGACCGATCACACCACTACACCATCCGAGGTACAAACACATAACTTCGATTTTACCTTACTAATTCCGGATGAATTTGGTATTTTTAGGGATCCATATGGCCATGCACGAGCAATGGATGGAAGAATCATTCCAATCTCCAAAGCAGATGTTCCAATTTCCAATCATTCCATGCTCTTAGTTCCTTAATTTATAAAAGTATTCTTTTCATCTTATTCTCATTTTCATAAAAGGTTATAGAGTTCTAGATTTAGAAGAACACACAAAGAGATTTGTTGTTCAAAAGAACCAAGTGTTCAATCTTCTAAACTTATGAATTTATATTATTACCTTGACGTTGTGAATCACTTAGCCATGTATGAGTAGATTAACTTGTTAGATTTGGGGTTCAAATAGTTATGAGGGATTAGCCCCAACTATGGAATGTTGAGTTGTGATATTCATTATCCTGATGAACTCTAATGCTTACTTTAGAGTAGCTAGATTATAATCATGGAATGATTTAACTTGTTAATCATCATCCTGAAATCATCTAGCATAAGCTGAGATCCTCTAGGGACGAACGAGAGCCGGTCTATGATCTTGGTGAACACATATTCAATTCGATCTGAGGCTACATCGATCGATACTCCTATAAAGTAATCGATCGACGACAACCTATATCGTCCGATTTGCTGTCAAAACATCGGTCGATATTGCCGGCAGTTAGATCAACAGACGAGTCTAGATAGTGAATGCTAATAGACTTATCTAAGAGTTGAAGTTCTTTAATATCTTGCAAGCAACTCATAAAGACATCAGTAGCATTATAATCCTGATTATCTGAATAGCAACCTTGAATCTAACTACTTTCTTTTATTGTTTAAAATCTAAACCAATTCTCTTGAGCAACTCACCATTGCTCACAACTGCAATTTACTTTTAAACTTTAATCAACCTAGCATAATCACTAAGGATTATATATTTTCTGTTCCTTAGTTCCCTGTGGATTCGATCCCTAAGTACTACAACTGAACCTCTTATTTGAGAGAGTAATTCACTCCTTAGGGTAATTTAAGTGATATCAAAAGGCGGCTGCTTGGTCCCTCAGCTTCAGTATCTTACGCCATATCCAAGAACCTGCGTGATTGTCATTTACATCCCAGAAACTGTGAGAACGCAGTAGATAAGCCCTTGTCCATGCTACCCATAGTGAACCCGAGTTCGTGAGGAGTCTCCATATCAAGCTCAATGCAAAAACCCGGGAGGTATCTTGTAGACGTCTAATGCCTAAGCCTCCTTCTTCCTTGGGATGACACACATCCTCCCACGCAACCTTTGTTTTTGTGTGCGTGTTCGGCAAACCTGACCAGAGAAACTCTGCACACATCCCCTCTATGGTATGGAGACAACACTTTGAGAGTCTGAAAACGATACACCAAAAACTTGTTATGCTACCAATGACAGTTCTTATAAGTTGTAATCGTCCCGCATACGAGAGAGAACGACTAGACCAAGATAAGAGACGAGTACGTATCTGATCTATTAGTTGCTCGTAGTTATTCTTTGTCATGGACTTTGTGGTAAGGGGGAGACCTAAGTACCTCACCGGTAGTGATTCAGTTGGTATGCCTAGGCGTTGAACCTCATCTTTGAATTCCTAGCTGATACGGCCCACCATAAATATTGAAGATTTTGTTGGGTTTATCCTCAGGTCGGAAATACTTGCAAACTCTTATAGCACCGAAGCAGCTGCACCATCAGAAAAAATCATTAGGTCATCTTCAAAACTTAAATGAACCAAGTTTACCTCACTACACGAAGGATGGAATCCAATACCCTCCGAATGAGCCGTTTATTTAGCATTTTTGATAACACATTTATTACAATAACGAAAAGATATGGAAAGAGGATGCATCCTTGTCGCAGACCACGTTCACTCCCAAATAGAAGCCCTTTAATTCTCCATTTTATATTACATATTTGACGAGGGTAAATTCATTACAATCTTTTGGACACTAGCAAAGGTAAGCAAAATGGTGCAGCACTTGTCGCAGGCACTCTCTGCCATTTATTTCTTCATCAAAAGAGAGATCATTTCTGTCCTTTTAGCACTGTCATGAATGATGTACCATATATATTTACAAATATAAATGAGACAATGACATACCACCCAAATGTTCATGCACCACAACGTTCCATATACTACTAACAACGATTATTTGCTTTAGTAATCTAATTAATTAGGGTTTCTTCTTCTATATTTTTTTGAACTGATCTTCTTCTACATTTTTACCAATTAACTACTTCGTATTACAGCTGGCTGCTTGATTTTCGTTGTTTAGAACGACAATTAGTACTTGTTTTCGTTACCAAAATGACATTTATTACTTCCATTGTTTCATTATAAGTGTCATTTTAGCTTTCTGCACATGGATTAAAGAAACAATTAATTTTTCATATCTTTTATATAAAAACACAATTACTTATATACTTAATCATATTTCAACCAATAGAAAAAAATAAATTGCATAATAAAATTAATTAATTTTGTATTAAAAATTGAAAACGACATTTTTACAAAAAAAAACTTATCTATTGTGACACTTAATATGAAACGGAAGGAATATTTTGTTACAAAAATTACAAGAGAAAATTACTAGAATAGTATAGATAAGTTGGTATATAACTAGAATGATATACATTTTCTAAAAATTACTATAAAGTTTTCAGACCCCTAAGAAATTACAATAAAGACCCTTGTTTAATTTTTTTGAGATTAATTTAATTATCAAATCCACATCACTAGTTAGGCAATCCACGTCACTAACTTTTGTGACACGGGAAAATCAACCGTCTCCATATTTCCGGTGAGTAGAAAAAAAAATCATAACGTCTCAACTTTCTTTCTTCATCGTTAAACCCTAACTGTTACCCAAATCGTCTCGTCTCAAACTGTATATGATATTGTCTTCGTCAAAACGTCTTCTCCGCAAAAGTATCTACGTAATCATCTTCGTCGCATCCGTATCATCTTCTCCGGTATGTTGTGGCTTAGTCAAACTTATATTGAGAATGAGTTTGATTTACGATGTGGATGAGTTATAGATTATCTTGTAACTGAGTTATTTTATATTGTGGCTGAGTTTGATGTATGTTGTGATCTATTGCGGCTGAGTTATTGATTATATTGTGGCTGAGTTTGTTGTATTATGGCTGAGTTATACTATATTGTGGTTGAGTTTTGTTTCTATTACGGCTGAGTTATGTATTATGTTGTGGCTGAGTATGTTGTATTATGGCTGAGTTATACTATGTTGTGGCTGAGTTTTGTTTCTATCACGGCTGAGTTATGTATTATGTTGTGGCTGAGTTTGTTGTATTATGGCTGAGTTATACTATGTTGTGGCTGAGTTTGTTGTATTATGGCTGAGTTATACTATGTTGTGGCTGAGTTTTGCTTCTATTACCGCTGAGTTATGTATTATGTTGTGACTAAGTTAATTTTTCTATTGCGGTTGATTTATATATATGTGTTCTAGGATCAGATGGATATTTCTGAAGATCAAACACGGGATTATCCTCTAAGATATTATGCTGAAGGGGCTTCTAAAATCTAATATTCCTGACATTCTCCCAAAACCTAACAAAACACAGTTTGTGTTTCGAAGGAGGAAAGACAAATATATTCCAAAAAACGACAAAGTTAGCGATTGTGGAGTGTATTCATTGAAATTCGTGGAATGTTTGGTGCTTGGCGTGACTTGTGATGGGATACATGATAAGAATATTCAAGGTATACGAGTGTCGATAGCAGCAGATATCCTCGATGAAGGAAGAAATGAGATGTATCAGACATATTGTTTCTATAACCCAACTGTATCTCTTTATATAACTCAGCCATATCACAAATATACCCTAATATCAAACTTTTTTAATAAAATCCAGCCGTATCGTTTCTATAAGCCAGCCGTAACGCTCCATATAATCCAGCCATACCACAAACAGACCCTAAAATCAAATAAAAATAGAACTCAGCCGTATCGGTTCTATAAGCCAGCCGTAACGCTTCATATAACTCAGTCAAACCACAAACATACCCTAATATTGAAAAATGTACTTTAATATGTTATTTGAAATTAATATTATCAATTTTAGATGAATATATAATCAACAGAGTGTGTATATTTCATTGAATTTACAAGTTTCGAATTGATCATGATCTTGAGGTATATGTTGTCTTACAAATACTTAAAACCTTATGTGTCTATATAGGTGTTGAACACACCAAATACAAAGTATACCATATAATTTTTTTTTCAACCGAATTTGTGTAATTTCTTATATTTTATAGTGATAACTAAACCATAAAACCTAAAACCAAAACACTAAACCCCAAATAATTAACCCTAACCCCTAAAACATAAACTTATCCTGAACATAACTCAGCCGTAACATGTCAATAACTCAGCCGCAAAGTGTAACTTAGTCGCAACGTTTCTTTTTTTGGGCGGGAACTAAATACTTGCAAAACACTGGGGTGGGCGGGAACATTACACAACCATGACCATTGATTGATTTTAATCTAAGGGTTCAAAATTATCATTTTCTCTATCCTCAACCTTCTTTCTCATTGGTTTATCTTTATTTTTCATGGATCACAATTTATGACCATTGATTAAATGAACTCTAATGGTCAAAAATCATTCTCTCATTTACTTATTATTGACGGGACTTAACCGTGTTATCACTCTCTTTGACTATTTTCTTCTTATAAAAGACGACTAATCCGATGAGGGAGGGAGTATCAGGATGTCAGATCACCATACAAGAAGGAACATCAAGATGTCAGATCACCATACATATACTGGATGAAAGAAAGCTTCTTCTCTAACCAACCACCATCGAAGATGGCGACGACTACAATAGATCTGTCTCCAATTTTGTTTTTTTTTTTCTAGATCTATGTTGTTTATGCGACTGATATGTCTCTTGATTCCTAATCTATAAACTCATATTTTAGTTTTTCTTTTGGTTTCTAACTTTAATTTAAGTTTGGATGATGAATCTTGAATTTTTCAGAAGCTTTTTTGGTCGACTTGGTTATAACAAAGTCGTATTGTAACCATAACTCGCCTTTGATTATAACAAAACTCAGCCATAATTTGATTATAACTCAGCTGTAACGTAGGAATAACTCAGCCATAAAGTATGCATAACTCAGCCCTAACGAATGCATAACTCAGCTGTAACTTGATGAGTTATAACTCAGCCGTAACGTATACATAACTCAGCCGCAAAGTATGCATTACTCAGCCTCAAAGTATGCATAACTCAGACATAACATATGTATAACTCAGCCGTAACGTTTCTATAAGTCAGCCGTCAAGTGTAATTTTTTTCGCGACGTTTTGTATTTTGGGTGGAATATTAAAACTTTAATCCCTTCTTAAATTTGAACCTCAAACCCTAAACTATAGAACTATAAAGCTACAAAATTATAAATTTATCTTTTGAACATTAAATCTGATAATTTTTATTATTTTAAATTTTAAAGGTTATGTTTAGAGATTAGGTTTATAGTTAAGAGTGAAACTCAGCCGTAAAGTATGCATAACCTAGCCATAACGTATGCATAACTCAGCTGCAATTTGATGAGTTATAACTCAGCCGTAACGTATGATAACTCAGCCGCCAAATATGCATAACTCAGCTGTAACGTATGTATAACTCAGCCGTAAAGTATGCATAACTCAAACCTAATGTATGCATAACTCAGCCGTAACGTATATGAATGGTATAAGTCAGCCGTAACATTCCTAAAAATCATCCTTCAAGTGTAATTTTTTTCACGACGTTTCGTATTTTGGGCGAGAATAAATCATTCATTCAACCATGAACACAATATTAAAACTTTATTCTCTTCTTAAGTTTGAACCTGATATTCAGATGATGCAAAATCTGAGTCATTAAACATATAAATTAACTTTCAAATTCATCATCTTCTTCGTATTCTCTTTTTTCTTTTTTCTTATAATTTATGAAACTTAGCTTTTTCATTTCTCTTTTTGACTATTTATTCTTCTGCAAGACGGCGAATTCGATGGGAAAGGAAGCAGCAAGATGTCAGACCACCATACATGACACTGGAGGAGAGGAAGCTTCTTCTCAACCGACCATCATCAAAGACGACGACTGAAGTAAATCTGTCTCAGATTTTTAATTTTTTTAAATCTATGTTTTTTAGACCAAGTTGCCAAAAATATAATTACCAGATCCATAAGATCTCAGCGAAAGATGAAGAATAAGATGAAGAAGATAAAGAATGAAAATATGACTTTGCGTTTCTAGTATAATCCTTATTTTATCTTTTTAATGTTAGTAATGACATAGCAAGTAAGAGTCGATGACATGGATAATGACATGGAAAATCGGTAAGTCAGCCACCAAACGAACACATAACTCAGCCTAAATAAACCAGCCATCAAGTACAACGTAAACCAGCTGAAACATGAATACTATTTCAGTAATTAATATTTTGCTAATAAATCAGCCATAATTAGGATGAAAAATTATAAATCACCCGTATCGTCAAATAAATCAGCCGTCAAACGAATGATATTCTAGTAATTCATCTTTCGCTATTAAGTCAGCCGTAATTATGTTGAGTTTACTGTTAATCCGGGCAGTTACAGCTGATTAAATATAACTCAGCCGTAACAACATCTCATAAGTCAGCGGTAAATTTAATAACTCAATCAGGCGATGTTCATTAACCCAGCCGGCGAAACAAAACTCAGCCATGTCTTAACTACAATTCAGCCAAATTTTCCAGAAATCACACTGCTGATGTATAAGTCAGTCGTAACTTATGTACGTTAATCAGCCGTTATCCCATAAATCAGCCATATTTCTGTAAGTCAGCCATCCACTACAAGAAAACAGCAGGATACCGACGGCCAAAACCATCGGAAATCCGTCAGAATAGGCGTATTCCGACGAAACCGTGACGAAGTTGTTCGTCGGTATCATTTTGTCGGAAAAAAAAATTTCGTCGGAAATCCGTGACAATTTCCGACGAATTCCGACGAATTCCGAGAGACTGTAATTCTGACGAACTACCGACGACACTTCGACGGACACCGTCATCAGAAATCCATCGGAATATGTCGAGAGAAATCCATCGGTTTATTCCGACGAACCATGTCGTCGGTATATTCCGACGAAATATTTCGTCGGAATATCCGTCGGAATATACCGACGACATAGTTCGTCGGTATATTCCGACGACATAGGTCGTCGGAATATACCGACGGATATGGTCGTCGGAATATTCCGACGGATATGGTCGTCGGAATATTCTGACGGATATGGTCGTCGGAATATTCCGACGACCTATGTCGTCGGTAAGTTTGATTTAATTTTTTTTTAAAAAAAATTTATATTAATTTTTCATTTTAAAATTTTTGTTTTAAATTCGTAAATAAATGTAATTTAAAATTAAAAACTTATAATATTATAGAATTTAAGTTTACACAACTGATAATAAAAAAAAACATTCAGAAAGTTTTAAACACACAAAAAGACAACTAAGAACCCGAAGGAAACAAACGATCTAGCCTCGCCAAT
Organism: Eruca vesicaria subsp. sativa; assembly: GCA_932364175.1. NCBI lineage: Eukaryota > Viridiplantae > Streptophyta > Magnoliopsida > Brassicales > Brassicaceae > Eruca > Eruca vesicaria. The sequence continues at coordinate 55,261 of CAKOAT010135599.1, forward strand.
ATGTCGAGGTTCGTTTGCTTTTGATCCGCCAGCTGAGATAGGATTGTGGCGTTCTGCTCCTCCAAGGCACCAATCCGCTGATCTTTTTCCTTTAACTCCTCTAGAATCATGGGATCGGCATACGAGAATTGTGAAGAAGAAGAAGAAGCCGAACATTCATTAACCCGACGGGCCAACCTGACTAAATGGCCTTTCTTTTTAGGAACCGCCTAAAAAAATTAAAAGTTAGTAAGGGAAAAAATATTATAAAACCAAATATAGTAATGAAAAAAAATTACCTTCTCGACCATCTCGTTTATTTGCAGTCGGGACAAGTTGGTTGAAGCTCCCATAGACTCGTCATCAGTGACAGGCTGAGAAGCTAGGAAAGCTTCTTTTTGGGATTCCACCATCTCAATGACCTCTCTCATGACGGGGTCCTGAATTTCACCCGTCTCCTTGTTAGTGTATGCTTCCTTGATGACTACAAGATGATCAACGGGATTACCGTTGTTTGCTTCGACCTAAAAATTAGCCAAGGAATATATAAAATTGTTAATTTTTAAAAATATAAATATGAATAAAATAGAAAGGAAAAAAGTAAAACTTACAAGCTGGTCCTCTTTAGAGGAGAAAGAGCAAGCACCGAGGTTGTGCACATAAGCGCCTTTGCCGCCACGATCGCTTTTCTTGTTAATCCGGTTCTGATTTGACCTCGCTATAGTCTCATCCTTCATCCAGTGGACCATCAAATCTTCCCACACCTTCTGGTTAATATTTCGTGGCCTNAAAAAATCAAAATAGAAATACGCTTAAAAAATAAGTTTAATAAGTATTACCGCGAATTGGCGAAACCACAACTCGCGTTCTTCTAGAGGGATCACACTCCACTTCGGATATCCTTGACGGAGCATGGAATACATCATCTGGTTGATGCTTTGGCTAATGCCATTGCTCGACTTGTTGAACCTTCAAAAAAAAAAACTATTGTTAGAAAGTTAAATGGGAAAAAAAATTAAACAAAACCAAAATACTAACCAAGTTGTATGTCCCCGTTGTGGGTTGGGATGGAGAACCGGGAGATGCTCCCGGCCTGGTTGTTGAATGAGTTGTTCAACTGTCATGACGCCCGGCTCGTGTGGAGAAGCTGCAGCGGGAGAGGCAGCGGCAGAGGCAGCGGGAGAGGCAGCGGCAAAGGCAGCGGGAGAGGCAGCGAGAAAGGTAGCAGGAGCGGTCTCAGGAACTAGAGGCGAGATGTGTTCGTGAGATGATCCCGATGGACGGGAATTGCTCACCGAACTAGCTTGCCCACGGGGTACGAAACGACGATGAGGTGCGGAACGACGAGGTGCGGGAGGAGGACGAGGTGCGTAATCGTCATCCCTACATAAGAAATTTCAGTGTATCAGACATTTATAAAAATTCATAATATATGTATAAAAATTCTAAAATTCTAAGTTTTTCATATAATCACAACTATATCTAGAGAAAGTTGTTAAATATTAAAAAATAGACATTTATAAATATATAAAATTAAAATAAAATAAAAACGTTTTTAATAATTATAAAATAAAATAAAAACGTTTTTAATAATTATTAAAAACAATAAAAACGTTTTTAATGATTATAAAAACAATAAAAACGTTTTAATAATTATAAAAAACAATAAAAACGTTTTTAATAATTATAAAACAAAATAAAAACGTTTTTAATAATTATTAAAAACAATAAAAACGTTTTTAATGATTATAAAAAACAATAAAAACGTTTTAATAATTATAAAAAACAATAAAAACATTTTTAATAATTATAAAACAAAATAAAAACGTTTTTAATAATTATTAAAAACAATAAAAACGTTTTTAATAATTATTAAAAACAATAAAAACGTTTTTAATGATTATAAAAAACAATAAAAACGTTTTTCATAATTATTAAAAACAATAAAAACGTTTTTAATGATTATAAAAAACAAAAAAACGTTTTAATAATTATAAAAACAATAAAAACGTTTTTAATAATTATAAAAACAATAAAAACGTTTTTAATAATTATAAAATAAAATAAAAACGTTTTTAATAATTATAAAAAACACTAAAAACGTTTTTAATAATTATAAAAACAATAAAAACGTTTTTAATAATTATAAAAAACAATAAAAAATCAAAAATCTAAACATGCAAATCAAAAATCTAACAAATCCTAAACTATCCATTCAATCCTAAACATGCAAATCAAACTAACTCAAATCCTATAATCTAACTTCCTAAACCCTAAATAATTGAAAGAGGAAATGAAATTTACATGATTTAAGGGTGTAAAACTCAGATCTCGCCGGAAAAGAGCCGCCGCCGGAGGAAAGAGGGGAGAGAGGAGAGGAGAGCCGCCGGAAGAGGGGAGAGAGGAGAATATGATACCTGCAATTGCTTCATGAACATTACGTGGTAATAGTGCTGAAAAACAAAACGGAAGGAGTCGCTGCATCATTACATGACAATCATGACTCTTCAACCCCGTAAACTTTCCTTCGCTTCTATCGACACAGTTACGCAAATTTGATGCATAATCATCTGGAAATGCCACTCTATCTGTAATCCAATCAAAGAACTCCTCTTTTGCAGCTGCATTCAGTCGGTATATTGGAAATGGAGCCACACCGTTCTCATCAACATGAAGTTCAGGACGATCACAAATATCAACTAGATCCAGTCGTGACTTCAAATTATCCTTCGTCTTACCA
>CAKOAT010135599.1:58949-73367 GCA_932364175.1 Eruca vesicaria subsp. sativa
ATGAAGATACCAAACCTTATAATTCGGTGTAAACCCTCTCATATATAAATGTTGCCAAACATCCCATTCTTTTATGATTCTAGTATTATTGCAAGTAGAGCAGGGACATCGTAACATACCAGTATTTGCTTCCGGTTGTCCTTGAACAAGTCTCATGAATTCTCCAATACCTTCCATGTATTCTTGCGTAAGTAAATTGATGTTTGGATCCATATGTGGTTTATCCATCCAAGAACAAAAATAATTGTAAGAAGACATTTTTCGAATGAGAGAGTCAAGAGTGAGCAAAGAGAGAGTGAAGAGAGTGAATGAGGTGAAGGAGGAGAGGTTGTATTTATAAGAAATTTCATACGGTAATCCGACGGAATTCCGACGGATTTCCGACGGATTTTAAAAATACCAACGGCTATATATAAACGGTCATATTCTTTCTGCAACGGACAGAATATTTGTCGGAATTCCGTCGGAATTTACCGACGAATTTCCGACGACCCCAACGGTCAAATAATTTATCGGGATATCGTCGGAATTTCGTCGGAATTTTCCGACGAACCTGTTTTGTCGGTAATCCGTCAGAAAATTCCGACGAAATTCCGACGACGTCGATTTAGTTGTTTTGGTCGGTATGTCGTCGGAATATCGTCAGAATTTTCCGACCACATATGTTTCCGTCGGAATGTTCGTCAGGATTTCCAGTGTTTTCTTGTAGTGATCACTAACGGCTGATTTATATTCTTAAGTCAGCCAATTTCTCTTAAGTCAGTCGCGTTCTTTAACTCAGCCACAACGTAATAATAACCTAGCCGTAACGATATTTATAGCGCTTTACGGCTGACTTAATGAAAACACGACAGTTATTTCCTACGTGGCGCCGGATTTTTACTTACATGGCATTAAAAAGTAATGGCATTTTTGTAAAAAAAAAATTTTCTCATAACATAATAAAAGGGCACGCTTGGTATTTAAAAAATGACAGTAATAAAAAAAAAGATTTCTATAGTTCTAGTCATTATCCTATAATATATACTATTTGAATAAACTTCCCAAATTACAATTATTAAAGCAACCCACACAAAAAGTATGTAAGTATTACTTAGTTGACTAAAGGACATAACTTTATTTCAAAAACGAGCCATATAAAAGTGACTTTTTTTTTGAAAAAATAGAAAAGTGACTTGCTTCCCCTATTTATCTTAATATGATTAGTTAACTACATTTACGATGTACATATTATAAATTCATAGCAACTAGACAAGACGATAAACTAGTGTTCAACCATGTTTATATTGATACAAAAGGTTCATCATTGTTTTTATGCTTCAACACTGTTGTATTTTAGAGTTGGTTTATAGGAACATAAAGAAATAAAATTTGCTGAGCTTAGTTTATTGCCTGATAGAGAATAGTTATGACTGCCAATTTCATTAAGGTGGATTTGTTTCCGTGAAAACAATGCACAGACAGATTAAATCTCTCACTAAATCTTGAAAATAAGACTATTATCTTTTGTATTACAAAAAAAAAAGAGTATTCCCTCCTTTTCGAATTAGTTATCATTTTAAAGAAAATTTTTTTTTAAAAAAATAAGTGTCGTTTTAAAATTTCGAGATAAAATTTATTAACTTCATATATATATATATATATATATATATATATATATATATATATATATATATATATATATATATATATATATTATAATTTTCTATTGGTTGAAAGGTAGTTAGATATATAAGTAATTATATTTTTATTTTGAAAATATATAAAACTAAGTGTTTGCTTAATCTATGTGTAGAAATCTAAAATGACAATTAAAATGAAACAGAAGGAGTACTATCTTCCCTCCTAAATCCTCGTTGACCAAAACGTTTACCGTTACTTATAAAACATGATGACTTCATCATGTGTACGTCGTAAAATTAAAAGCCAATAATACGTATTCTTAAATTTTTTGAAACTCTTTTAACGTAGTAAAAACTGAAATCCAAGTCAAAGATTTAAAGACTTTACAATAAGTTCCTTTAATTTCTTTAACAAGCTACTGATAACTGAAGATATGCACGAGAACTTAATCAAGCAGTCAAATACTCTTTGAAGCAAATAAACAAAATACAGTAGAACCTTTATAAATTAATACTCGATAAATTAATAATCTCTATAAATTAATAAATTTCACCGGTCCCAACTTGGATCGGTGTAAAATATGAAACAAATCGATAAAATAATAAGATAATAATATTTTTAAAACTTCCATGTAAATATATGATCCCACTAAAATCATAAATTAATAATCTAGCTATATATAATTTTATATAATTACAATCTAACATTATATTATTGGTTTTATATTTACTATAAAAATAATTTTATTTTTTAAACATTCAATATATTTTGATAATATTTAGTTAGGGATTTTATATTTACTATAAAAATACTTTGATTTTTTAAACATTTCAACATATTTTGATAATACTTAGTTAAATTATATCAAAAACCATGTAACAACTATGAAACATAAAAATATACACCTAATAAGATAATAAAACAATATAAAAGTCAAATTTCTAAAATTTAAATAATGTACATATGCAAAATCAAATATATTTTTTATTTTGTAAATAAAAATGGAAAAAATAATAAAAATTCTAAATAAGGAAACTTTCGTAAATTAATATCTCTATAAATTAATAAAATTTAAAAGTCCCAACATTAGGATTTATAGAGGTTTTACTGTAAGTCTTATTGTCTAAATGTTGAACGTTACATAAAGAAATCAATTACAATTTCTATTTAAAATTGTCTGAAATTGTGGAGACTTTGACTTGAACTACAGAAAGAGTTCTCAACCGAAATGCGCCACAGGAAAAATAAGTTTTCGTTGGACCATTAACCATTTCACGAACATCAACAACCTTGAGTAGGCCTGGGATTTATAACCGAACCAAAATATCCGAACCGAACCGAAATTGGATCATTTTGGTTTCATTTTGGTTACTGAGACAGAACCGATCGGTGGAAATTTCAATTGTATTCGGTTTTCGGTTGGTTCAGTTCGATATACCGAACGGCTAACCGACACCAAAACCCTAAATTTGTTTTGTGTTTTTTCCCCTCCGATGTATCAAAACCAGTTAAAGAATTATCTCCAGACCGCGATAAAATAGACTTCTTCTACAACGCTTGATCCAAACTTTCACGTGATAAATTCGACAAAAAGGATTGTTGTTCGCCTCCGCCATCGTAGTTGATAATCCATTTTTGTCAATCTAGATCCATTTTCGTAAACCTAAAAAGAATAGTTGTACATTTGGGTTTTAGTTTCATAAAGTAAAATGGTCCATCTATAAATATTTTCCTAACTGAAATTATTAAATAACATCAAATAACCAAAGGCCCAAATGTTTGATATTAAAAAGAAAAAAGTTCTTATCATGTGCTTGTCTTCTTCAGCCATATTTTGTTCATTCTCTACTGGCCGCCATCAACGCCTTTTTAACTTCGCGTGCACAAGCTTCATCAAATTTGCAAAACCGAACTATCCGAACCGAAATAAAAGTTGACCAAACCGAACCGAACCAAATGATTATTCGGTTTATTCGGCAGGTTTTTCTCACACCGAACTATCCGACTAACAGAGAAACCGAACCGAGTGGACCCGAAATAACCGAAGTCGCAGGGCTAACCTGGAGGCTTACAAGAAATTAAAATGATAATGAAGTAGTATATGAAAAATATATTACTGACAAAGCTCAGTAAAAGGCATTTATTGTAAGAAGGTTACTGCTTTATATTATGCTTGTGATATAGTATCAGACAATACAGTTTCTCACAATGGGTCAAAGTTTTACATATATCCCATCACACTTTAAATAAAAACTTTCGCCATCCTTCATATTATAGACGAGACAGCTTATTCGTGATAACATCACTAATTAGTCGTAGCCGGCAGGATCACCGTTGTAAGATCTCGCAGAAATTTTGTGTTATTTTAAAATCTCGTATATAATGTGTAAATCGGTGTTATATATATTCCGGTCATATTCAGTTGTATACTGAAACCGTGTCAAAAAAAAAAAAGTTAGCAGATTCTCTTTTCTAAGAACATCTCCAAAAAATTCTTTATAATTTCAAATATAGAGTTTTTTTTGTTTTTCGAAAAGAAACTTCAAAACTTCAAATTTAAAATTTTGGAGAGTGAAACTTTATATTTGAAGTTTCACCTCTCAAACCTTTAAATTTGAAGTTTCTATCTTTTTATTTGTAATTTGATCCTTATAATTATATCTTATTTATGATTATTAAGTATTTTTAGGCCTAGGGATTTTAACCTGGATCCGAAAACCTGACCTGGAACCGACCCGAAAATACCCAATCCGAAACCAAACCGAAAATTTATAAATACCTATTGGGTCTAAATTTCTTTTACCCGAAAGAACCAGAACCGAAAAGAACCGACCCGAATAGATCCGGACCCGAAAAGAACCAAACCGTATAGACCCAACCCGATAAGAACCAAACCGAATAGACCCGACCCGATAAGAACCGATTTGTACCCGACTTAAAAACATCTATATCCAAAACTATAATTTTTTGTGTTCTATTTTATATTTATTATTTTATGTTTTAATTGAAATATTTTTTGTTAACAACATTTATTATGATTTCGTAACATTTTTTGAAGCAATATGAAGCTTTAAAATGAAAAACTTAGAGTTTATAAATGTTTTATTTTAATTATTAATAGTTTCATTTAAGTTATTTTGTACAAATTCAGATATATATGACAAATATCGACTAAATTTGATGCAGTTAGATATGTCATGTCCTTTTCAGATCCTAAATACCCGAACCCGGCCCGGATCCGATATAGACCCGAAAAATTATGCATATTGTTTGGATATTTTAATTATAGACCCGAACCGATCTAGACCTGGGAAGAACCGATCCGAACCCGAACCGAAAATTTCTAAGTACCTATTGGGTCTAGATGTTTAAGACCCGGAAGACTCGGACCCGAAAGGAACCTGCCCGAACCCAACCTGAAGACCCGAACGTCCAAGCCTAAGTATTTGTTATTTATCATTTTAATCTTTAAAAAAATTATATCTCATAAATCTTCAAATTTATTTCTATAAATTAAGCTTTACATATAATAAATTTTAAAAATTAAAATAAGATTTATATTCTTTTAAAAGTAGAATTTGACAACAAAAATATTACAAAACAAACTTAATTAAAATTATTTTTTAAAAAAGTACATGAAAATTAAAAGTAAAGAGAGGCATTTTTTACTTCGAAATGCACTAGCTGATCACATACGGGAGCATTATGGAAATAATTTTATGGAATAATGTGGTATTTTGTTTGTAGTTTAATATTTAATTATGTATTTTTATTTCTAGTTTTATATTTTAATGTAAACTTTTATTTATTAATATTTTGTAATATTTCTATATATGTGTTTGTTATTTATCAAAGTTTTATGAATTCATTAATTGTGACAAATATAAGGATCATAATGTAATATACAAATAATTTAGAAGTTAGTTTTGAAATTTTTCTTAGAAAAAACACTTTTGAAACTTCAAAATATAGTTCTTTTTTTTGAGATGGTCTAAAAGAGTTACCTTTGTTTGATAAAATCTGAAAGAAACTGGCGAATTTAATATGGTAAAGCAAAATATAGTAACGAAGGAAACAAGAAAAAAGGTAAGAGACAATAAATGAAGAAGGCTAGTATTGGGCAGATCAATAACTCAACCACTCCTCTGACTAACTTTTATAGTCACTCCTTTACCCCTTTTCGATTCCCTTTCCATTTCTCGAAAATATATTTCACTCTTGATTCTTAATAATTTACTAGATTTTGATCCACGCTTCAAAGCATGATTTTTATCAAATAATTCTTTGATATATATATTTGTATTTTTTGATTGTTGTATATTATTATGTTACAAAATTGTATTGTACCGAAAAAGAAAATTTATTTAAACACTAATAATTTATGAATTAGTTTACTTGAGATTTTGTATGTATATTTTTTATACAAATTTTTCTCTTGAACCTAAATACTCGAATTCAAAAATAAACCCAATCGAACCTGGGTCTAGGAAAGTGTATATATTGGATATTTTTTGGACCTATGGATCTTGGTTCAGACGGGGCCAACCCAAAATATGGTCGGGTACCCAATGTACATGATATTTTGTGTATATTAAGTATATTTAGCTATTTTGCATATGTTTTCAGTATTAATGATATTATTTTTGGGTAAGTTTTCAGTTATACTTTCAGGTTTGAAGTAAAATTTCAAATTTTTAAAAATATATTTCAGATATTCAAATAAAAATTTAGGTATTGTCAACTCTCGGGTTATATTTCAGGAAGCATTTCAGATCTTTTTGAGTATTTGAATATATTTTGGGTATTTATTGGATTTTCAGTTATTTTCGAATTTTGGATTATTTTCAGGTTTTCAGGTACTTCTAATCTTTTTCGGATCTTAATATCTGAACCGGCCTAGACCTGCTATGTATCCAAATATTACATGTATTTTACATGTGGTTGAATTATGATTATGAAACGATCTGGACATGAAAAGAACCAACCTGGACATGAAAAGAACCAACCTAAATCTGAATTAAAAAAAAAAATCAAATATCTATTTGGGACCAAATGTTTAGGACCCAAAAAATCCAGTTAAGAAGGAAACGACTTGAATATCTGAATATCCAAACCTACTCTCTCATTATATTTTTTGTGTATTTCATAAGAGTTACATTTGTTAAATTGATGTTGTTTAAGATTTACTTGGTAGATTTTCTTAGCTAATTTAATATAACATATTTGTAAATTTTTAATAGTTTTAAAATTTCTTGATAATATTTTTATTAGAATACTATTTATAAAAATTAAGTTAGCGCAATTTTTATATATATAATTTTATTTTAACATATGAGTTGCAAAACTATTTTTATTAACTTTGATTTTAAAATATTTGAAACTACATTATATAAAATGACATAGTACATTATTATTTTTTGTTAACCATAGTACAATATATTTAATGATACAGTATATACTAACTCACTTAATAATTAATATATAAATATTATAGATCCTGAGCATAAAACACAGTGTATAACATTTTTAATTATCACCACTACAATGAAAGATAAAGTTAATTTATAGAAAAAATGTATCATACAAAATAAAAAGTAGTAATAATGAAAAAAAATAAAATTAGAATAAGATTCTGAACCATTTTTTAATTGGATAATTATATTATTAGACGTCCATCGTGGAAAATTATATATATATATATATATATATATATATTATACTAAATTAAATATATAGTGTGTTTTAATCAAGAAGTATAGACAATAGACAATAAAATAGTGTATATGGACAGGCAGCATGCATATGCACAAGAAGGGCTAGAGTTACCATAATATTATTCCCTCTGACTTTGGTAACAAACTAACGATATCAATTAATACTATCGTATTATTAGAAGAAGGAATGAAAATCGGGTAAACATATAGTATTGAGTAACATATTGTTATAAATATATAAGGAAAGACTAATAAAAAGTTAAATCTAATTAAAGGGTCCAAACAACTTGTATAAGTAGATTTATTTAAACTTATTCTCTTTTAATAGTATTGACTAGATTTTGACCCGCCCTTGAAAAGATGGGTATATTTTTTTTATTTTAATTTTATTTTAAAATTTTAATTTTGGTATTTATACTTTTTACAATCATATTTTTGCAATCATGATCTATTGATATAGGTTTAGTCCATCAATATTTTTCTAAATGACTAATAAGAAATTTTAATAAATTGTATTAAAATAGATGAACCATATATTAATAGGTCATGAGTGCAAAACTATGATTGAAAAAAAAAAACACAAATAACAAAACTAAATTCTCAAAAAAATAATTAAAAGAAAAAAATTTTATCCACCCATTTAGAATCTAGTTATTTTTTAAAACTTTATTCTTAAAATTTACAATATATTCTATTTCTTATTAGTTACTCGAACGGTTTTTAAAATATTATATCTGAGAACTAATATCAATCCAACCCGCACCGAACAAAATTTTAGAAAAAAAAATTGAAGAATGAATTTTTAATATATTCTGTTAAATATATATATATATATATATATGGATTAATACGATCTCCACTAACTTTAAGTAATATGCCATTTATTAAATATTTTTAATTAAATAATCTAGTTAAAATCTGTTAAACTAAATGAGTTTATATGAATATTTATTCTATTAAAAGTTTATTTAAACTATATTTTAACATTATGTGTTTTGTTAATTGATATACTTAATGTATATGTAAAATGTTTATTATTTTAAATTAATATCTGGTTGAATAAATTCTAATTTCTTGGGCTGAAATGTAAGTTATGTTGTTGTAGTGTGATAATTATTTTTGAAAAAGTTGGTGTTCAATAGTATTGTTGCTAAAAATATATGTGATTGATAGCCTTTGTACCTTTTCTACCTTTTCGTTTCTCTTTCACCCCTCTTACGCGGTTCCTCCTACTTCTTTTCATTATTTTCATGTTCGGGGGACCATAGAGTTGAAACAACGTTTATTTTTGGGTATTAGCTAGTCAACATAAATCAATTCTAGTGTTGGCGATTGAGTTATTAGAACTTTGAGACTGTAAGAAGGTAACAGCTGCGAGCAAGATGCTCGTCTATCTCTTACAATGCACACTATTCATAGATATTCTCTACAATCAAATTACGACACAATTTTAGACCATGTTAAAATAAAATAACATAAACTTTAAAGAACTTCAACCATCATCGTATTATAATTTACTTTTTGGGCGTTAATCATTTTATTCTCAAATTATATCATTACGTAAGTACATACATAAAGAACGTTGGAATTAGGCTCAATATAGCATTAGACGAAGAGATGTGAACTTAGATTTTGTTTTTGCTTGAACAAGTAATAACTTAGTAAATGAGAATCCAGCTACATGTCTCAAAAAGTAAATCCAACGTTTTACTGCGATATCTTGAAACTTGAAAGAGAGAGGGACACAGAATGTGGGACCAGAGACACCCATGTTTTTTGTCTTGTATATCTTTAGCGCTCCACTAAATTTCTTCATAAAAAAAAAAGCATTTTTTATATCTTCGTTCTCTTCTATCATCACCACTCACTTATCTTCTTCTCCATCTCTCTTGATCTTAGTCGGATCTGTCCTCTCTCTTGATCTTCTCATGGATTCTTTAACAAGAAAGGGCTTTCTCTTTTGAGGGGAATGTTGTTTGGCTCGAAGACTCTAGCTATTCATGTTAGGTCTTCTTCGATCTAACCTCCATCTCCATGTTTGAGATCTGATTAGGGTTTTAGCGTCATCGGACCAGGCTTCATTCCCCCCAATTATTGCTCCCTGCTACTCCAACGTACTCTTTTTCTTAATTTAGGGTTTCAGATCTTGGGGTCAACCCTTGTTAAAGGTTTGATATATTACCTTTGCTTTCTCGAATTCTGTTACATGTTTTATTGATTAACGTATTTTTTGCTAACGTTTTTATATTGATTAACGTTTACATTTGTTTGATCAAATTGACTAATGTTCACATTAAGTGACTTTTTGGTCTTTTGAGCCAGTAGAAAAAAGGTTTTCAGGTATTTGCAGATTGTTGTAATGATGAAGAAACTGACGTTCTTACTCTTGGAATTTTGAAAGTAACATCATTACAACCTTTAGATATTTATATTTTTGATTTTTTTTTCTGAGGTGCTATGATTGTGTTATGATTAGTTTTTTTTGTCAGGAAGAATAAAGTTACAAGATTGGATCTTCATGGTCATTCATGATGATGAAAGTTTAGTTTCAGATCTGTCTGTTTCTTACTACACCAGATCTACTAGATCAACATAATTAGCTAGGGCTTTCTGGATTTTTTTCTGGAATTAATTAAGAAATAAGAATTTATACTTGCGAAGACAAGACTGTACTACTTTTAAATACAAAGATATCTTATGCAGATCAAGATAAAATATTGTAACTATTTTCATATATCACTCAAAAGTAAAAGGATTTAATTTAGACTCGCAGTGAAACTTAATTTTGTATATGATCTAGTGGTATTACTTAATTTTGTATATGATCTAGTAATTGCTAGTATTATATAATTGCCTCGATTATTTTATGATCTATTCGTAGAGAGCTGTTCTTGAAATCATATTCCAGACATCTCTTAAACTAGGATAAGTCTACCCAATGGAGAGTTAAATTAAGTTTATAAATCATATCCTCCTAATCTGAGCAATCATAAATGAACAGGATAAGGATAATGTAAATTTATATTAGTACGATTGCATTTGCCCATCGAGTTTCATACTTCGATTTTTTCTTTGTTAAATTTATATTTTTAATTTAGAAACACTAGAGCAAATTTAAATCGAAGAAACAAAATTATAAACTATCTTTTTGGTCAGGAAAATACATCAATGTGTGTCTTAAAAACACTAATATTATTTTTTTTATATGTAGAAGAAACTCTTTAAGTTATGGCTTTTTCGTTCATCCTAAAGTTCTTCACGGATTACACAAATTTCCATGGCTCATATGAATTACTATCTTTTTACTATGTACTTTTAACCGACGACTTTGACCACATGTTTTTTTTTCTACGGTTTTCAGTGCCTTTCCTCCAGAACCTACCGGCTATGCTTTTGGGTCAACTTATTTTGTTTGTTTCTCAGTTTTATAATGACATTTATTAGAGATAAAGTATACACAGAATTGTCAACTGTCAATCAACTAAAGATAGTTATCCAAAAATGTAACACGGTGATATTTGTTAATATTAAAAATAATGCATTTTCATAAAAGTGCAAGAGCACCATTAACCCAAAACTCTTAGAACACAAACTTTTAGAACTTTTTTATATATTAAAAAAAACTGAACCAATCGCGAACCATCACATGTTGGTGAGATCCACGAACACTCCAAGAACCAAACTCTTGCAAAGGAGGTGGAAAAGCTGGTTTTTGCCAAATTCATGGGACTCACTGCTCTAAGAACTCCTTAAGAGCTTGGTTTAAAGATGGCCTAAGAGGTTGGCGCAGCGTACGAATGGGTGAAAGGTAGAACTAAGAATTTATGGTTCTTCGAGATCTGTTATTGGATCGATCAAGAGTTTCTTCCGATAGCTTCTTGAGACCAACTTCATGTTTTGATGAATTGAATCAAATCTAAACAAGGTATAAAGCAAAAATTCTTTCTATTAAATCAAAACGTGTTTCAAAATAAAGACAAGCTCTTGTTTATATATCCCTTGCGTTTGGACAAATCCCATAAGGTCTAGGATATAGTAAACCGACATTAAAAAGAAAGCCCAAAGCTAATCTAGAAAAGGAAATAACATAAAAAAACCGAAAATCAAAACTAATAGAACTTGAATGTGAAAGTTGGCGCCATAACTGAATGGTTAGGTTGGCGCCACAAGTGATGATGATACTGCATCAGGTCCCCCCGGGTGAGTAGGATTCAACCCCGAATCAAGCTGAGAGTCTGGAGAATGATACTTCGACAAATAACGCACATTGAACACATCGGAGGTTGTAATATTAGCAGGAAGCACAATGTGATACACATTGTCATTTATCTTGGCTGCAACACGCAAAGGACCAATCTTCTTGTTTTTGAGTTTATTATCGGCATGAGATGGCATGCGATCCTTGTAAGATGAACCCATACCAAATCACCCTCGTCAAAAGCAAACGTCGTCGATGTGTATCAGCCGCCATTTTATACTTGACCTAAGAAGACACAAGTTGCTGTGTGGTCCGAGCATGCGTCTCGAGTATGTTATCGACAAAAGAAGAAGCAACGCCATGAATACGTGTACGGTCTGGAAGAGTAGAGAAGTAAAGCGGCACACGAGGTAATATCCCGTAGATAACTTGAAAAGGACTGAGTCTGGAACTGCGGTTTAGCGCACGATTATGAGCAAATTCAGCCTGAGGCAACCGAGAATCCCTAGAACGAACTGCATCTCCAACTAAGCAACGCAGATGGTTACACATAAAATGATTGGTGACTTCGGTATGACCATCAATTTGAGGATGGTAAGCCGAACTCATATCCAAACTAGTATCAAGTAGCTTCTGTGGGAACCGAAATTCACCTACTGTCAAGATTACGTAAATAAGGGAATTTAGAGTAAACCTTAATTTCCCAGAGGACCCGGCTATCTGCGGAACCGCACAAGAACAATCAAGACAACGACAAATATGAAATAAGGATGTAAATAACGAGATTGAGAACGAAAAAAGTCTTATTCCGAATTTGCGTAAGAACAGTACAACCAGAGTAAGCCTTAGCCATGTGAGCCGTCGGCGAGATCTCTACCTCTAGCAGTGTAAGACTAAAACCCTAGTTGAGACGCAGCTCGATAACAAAAACGGAAAAAACCCTAAGTGCTAAGTTTCTGGTGGTGAAAGCTCTCGAAAATCGTCCTCTGCTTCTTTCCTCTGTCACTTGCTTATATACTCCCTTCCTAGGCGGTTTAGTCCTTCCATTTCGCCCAGATTCAAGTTTATCGAGAATCTTCCATTTATCTCTTTATTTCTTTTTTTCTCGTGTAAATCTTCTATTTATCCTCAAACTTGACATTTATCTTCAAACTTGACATTTATCTTCTTTCCGCAAGTAAATCGTTAAAACGTCGTCGTATCTTTGGGCTTGACTTCGTGAAAGTCGCGAGATAGGCCTTTTATCGCGTTTTAGGACTTTTCGAGCCGTTTTGCGATAAAACCGTTTCACGACTTTATACGTGATCGTTTCCTGACGCGATGCCATTTTTAAATAAGTTTCTCGAGTTAATCGCAAATTTTGGCAATGTTTGATGTTTTGGTTAATCGTTGCCGTTTTCTACGATTTACTCGAGGTTTTATTAAAAACGCGTTTTTTACGATTTTTCAGGAAAAATCTCAGGTAAATCGTAGAGTTAGGCAATGTTCAGTGTTTCATTTAACCGTTGTCGTTTTATACGATTTTCTTGAGTCCTTTCGAGAAAACAAGACTTTATAGTTTTTATCGTAAAACTTGAACGATAGGACGGATCGAGACGAAACGAGAGACGTTTCAACCGTGGTTCAGAACACGATCGAGCCGAAGGACGTATGCCTTGAGTCAAAGACGTGGGAGGTCGAGGCTTGGGACACTCAGCTCGACGTACCGCGAGCTGAACCGGTTGGTTCGGCTCGTCGTATGTCAAACTCGGTTTGGTCGAACCCGCTCGCGGTTTTACGGCGGATGCGGTTTTTTGCAATTTTGCGCTTAACTCGGTCAATCGTGTAATCAGCGTTTGTTTCGTTCTTTTTTCCGAAATAACGATTTCCAATTTTTTTTGCGTATTTCTTTTGTTCGGAAATTTCTTAGAATCTTATAAAACGGCTTTACGAGTTTAATAAAACATATTTTTATTTTTGCGGAAAGTTTTGGTCGTTGATTCCGTCGTACCGATTTTGACCCCAACAGTTAGCCCCCCAGCTCGTAAGAATCTAGAGTTCTTACGAGCGGTTTGAACTTGTTCGGAAAGTTTAGTAGGATTAGGCGAAACTTAATGGCCAAAAGTCCAAAGGTGAATAGTAAAACTTTTCCTTATAAGTACATGGAGTAAATTTTCAAATTCTTTACTCATTCTCTTCCATAACTTATCTAAGGTTCAAGAAGTTTTTCTCTCTTCTTCTCCCTTTGAATCTCTTTCTCTCAATGTTGCTAAACATGTTTTCAAGAAGAAGGACTCGTTCCTCAACTAGTTCTGATTGTCGTAGCTCCGAAGAAATGAACTCGCGGCCTCAAGTCGCAGTTCCAAAGAGACCATGAGGCGTATTGGGCGATATGAGGCGAGCTGGGATCCGCCAGACCTGGAACATGGGTTCCATCTTCGTTTGATGCCAACCATGCTTCCGAATGCCCGACTTCGGCTTGTCCCAATGGTCTTGAATTCATTCGAGAATTTTGCCGAGTCCCAGAGGCTTTCAAGTTTCGCCTTCCGCTCGCCGGAGAGAGCGATAAAGTTGCGTCCAACGGTTTCTTTACGTGCTACAACATATTTCTATTGCAATGTCATTTGTGGTTTCCGATCCCGGAGATCATTGTTCGATACCTTCACAGGCTCGGGCTGTCGATCAGCCAGTTGAACCCACGCAGTTGTTGGGGTCAAAATCGGTACGACGGAATCAATAGCCAAAATTCCCCGCAAACACGTAAACGCAACAGTTTTATGAATCTCGAGAATCATTCTATAAAACTCAAGAGATCGTTTTATAAAACTCCTGGATCGTTTTATAAAAACTCGAAGATCATTTTATAAAAATGATCTAGATCGTTTTATAAAACTCGAGAGATCG
>CAKOAT010135710.1:0-75008 GCA_932364175.1 Eruca vesicaria subsp. sativa
TAACAAGAACACGACCTACATCTCATCCACCCAATTTAATATGTCATTTGCCGAATTCTATTAATATAGACACAAATACGAAATCACACATAATTAGTCTTTAGATACATTATCCCCACAAATCCTAGCATTGTTTTAAACAATAAACATAATATACATTACTTTGCAAAAGGTTATATAAATACATACAAAGAAAATATTTACTTATACAGTTACATACATCGGACGTAAAGTATATTCTATGCGTAGCGTGGGACAACCCTAGTATAGAATATATAATTATCAAAACTAAAACTGAAGGAAACTTATAACTTTTCATGTTTGAAGACAAAAAATTATGGACTTTAGAAGAAAGAATTCCAGTTGTAACGTTAAGAAATCGAGTTGTTATTATATTTGTATAATGTTTACGTCCACACATATCTTATAGAGGAAACCACGATGTAGTGTAGCTAACAAATTAACAATGCATGTTATTCGATCTTGTCTTCTTCTCCCTTTTGTCGGCTGCTCCCGACCGTTGGATCTTCTTACTCTCTTCTGGTTGCCTCTCTACGAAGTTGCTAAACTGATCTATGTTCACTGGGTGATAATAAATGATAATCATACACTACTACAAGTGAACATACACTTAGGCTAGATTCGTTGTTAATTCGTCATTAAATGAGTATTATCACAAATTCATGAAGAAATAGTAACTCACTGATAATCGTTCGAAAAACGCATCGTCGTAAATTGTCTTGGGGAGGCACCAGGGAGGTTATGCACAATGGTGTGAAAGAGAAAGTGTGGATATAATGCCGTTTGGATAGAGCTTTCGGCAATTCTGAATGGTTCACTTTATTTCCAAATGCTCATACTGTATATCTGGAGAAAATGAGTTCTGATCACCGTCCCATTTTCACGAGTGTGGCGAGCCAGGAACGTAGGAGAATGGGTAGGTTTATGTTTGACAAGCGTTGGTGTAAAAAACCAGAAATTGGAGATGTAATCAGGAGAGGCTGGTATCGAAGCTTTGCTGCTGGGCATGGTTCGGTTGCGGAACGCATCACTGCATGTCGTCAAGAGCTCTCAATTTGGAAAAGATCGGCTAATATGAACTCAGATATGAACATAAAAAATCTGAGAAAGGAACTTGAGCTAGAAGAAAGTAAAACCAATCCAGACTTGGATAGATTGCCGTTGTTGCGAGTTGAGCTGGAGAAAGCTTTTGCTGAAGAAGAGGTATACTGGAAACAAAAATGTTAAAACACTTGGCTTCAAGTTGGTGATAAAAATACGAAGATTTTCCATGGATGGGTGGAGTCAAGGAAAATGAAGAACATGATTCATTCTCTTATGGATTCGCCAGGGCGGGAGCAGTTTACTGAGGAGAAGATGGGTGATATTGCTGTTGAATATTTCCAGGAATTATTAAGGTCTACAAGTCCAGCGGATGCTTCTGAACTTCTTGATGGTTTTCAACCGAGGATTACAGAGAGGATGAATAGAG
Organism: Eruca vesicaria subsp. sativa; assembly: GCA_932364175.1. Taxonomy (NCBI): domain Eukaryota; kingdom Viridiplantae; phylum Streptophyta; class Magnoliopsida; order Brassicales; family Brassicaceae; genus Eruca; species Eruca vesicaria. The sequence goes on from CAKOAT010135710.1 coordinate 1,493, forward strand.
GTTTGGTTCGACTCGTATCGGATGCAGAAGTTAAAAGGGCAGTGAAAGCTATCAAAAGTGACAACACTCCTGGGATTGATGGTATGACAGGACACTTTTTCATAAGTTCTGGCACATTGTTGGACCTCAAATAACCAAGGAAGTGCGTAGTTTTTTCGAATCGGGTCAGCTCCCCGCTGCTTGGAACTACATAGAGATTTATCTACTGCCCAAGATCCAGAATCCAAACCAAATGAAAGATCTCAGACCAATTAGTCTTCGTTCAGTGGTATACAAGATTGTGTCTAAAATTCTGAGTGATCGTCTGAAGGTTGTGCTTACGCACATAGTATCCCCTTCCTAAGGAGCTTTCGTTGCAGGCAGATTAATCTCTGATAATCCTTTGATCGCTCATGAGATGGTCCACGGTCTTCGGACCAACAGTTCTTGCACGTCTGATTTCATTGCTATAAAGACAGATATGTCTAAACCGTATGATCGTGTTGAATGGGACTTTTTGGAGGCTTTGTTCTGTAAGTTGGGTTTTCATGCTACTTGGATATCTTGGATTATGAGTTGCATTCGCTCTGTCTCTTACTTGGTGTTACTTAATGGTCAGTCGTATGGACATATAACCCCTCAGCATGGCATACGGAAAGGAGATCCTCTTTCTCCATTTTTATTTATCCTTTGTGCTGAGGCATTTGTTCATACTATGAACCAAGCGGAACTTGTTGGAGAGCCATCGGAAATGAAAATCGCGCCAAGCTTTCCAGCCATACAACATCTCCTGTTTGTGGATGATAGCTTTTTCCTTTGCAGAGCTTCCCTTGCAGAGTGTCACGCATTTCTCAGAAGGCTTAAGCTCTATGGTGACTCGTCTGGTCAAGTCATTAATTTTCAGAAATCTGAAATCACTTTTGGTGCGGGTATTGATCCAGTAATGAAAAGGTTATTGGCTGAGATTCTTGGTATTGAGAATGAGGGAGGTGATGGTAAGTATCTGGGTTTACCAAAATGCTTCAGTGGTTCTAAACAGAAAATACTAGCGTTTATAGGTGAGAAGATGAGCAAGAGACTCAAAGGTTGGTTTGCCAAAAAGATTTCCCTTGGTGGAAAGGAGGTTCTCCTTAAGTCTATTGCTATGGCACTACCTGTTTATGCTATGTCATGCTTCAGATTGACTAAGCACCACTGTCAGAAGATAATGAGTGCAATGACTAGTTTCTGGTGGGATGAATGTGATGAGAAAAGGAAATTTCACTGGGTTTCTTGGGATAAGTTGTGTGTCTCGAAAGATAATGGTGGTGTAGGGTTTAAAGATATTGGACACAGGCCTTTGTAGCCAAACAAGCGTGGAGATTACTCAACGAGCCAAATAGTTTGATTGCGAAGCTTGACAAGGGGAGATATTTTGCTAACAAAGATTTCCTTGAGTGTGAGAAAGGCTATAGACCATCATATACTTGGCGCAGCATCCTTTTTGGGAGAGAGCTTTTACGAAAGGATTGATCCGATCGATTGGTAATGGCAGGTCTACGTATGTTTGGACGCAGAAATGGATCATGGATGTCTGTCCACGTCGGCCAATCAATAAGGAAGTTTCTATGGAGGTTAATTTGAAAGTCTCAGACCTGATCCAGGGAGGACAATGGGATGTGGCAAAGCTGCATACTTTATTTCCGGTTAACGAGGTGACCATGATCTTACAATGCTCGGTAGGAGGAGTTATTGATAGAGACATTTGGGCGTACTCATCGAGTGGAGGGTACACGGTCAAGAGTGGCTACAAGATGGCCCCTCAGGTAAAAGAGGCACAAGCTTTACACTTGGCAACGAGAACTGCAGGATAAATTAAATTTAAGAAAGAGATTTGGAAACTTCCTACCCTTCCGAAGATTCGAAGCTTCCTTTTGCGAGTTGCATCTGGTGCTATTGTAGTGGCTGAAAGATTAAACTCGAGCGGGATGCAGCTGGATACGACGTGTAAATTATGCATGGTTGGGAGTGAGTCAGTGGAACATGTGCTTTTCAAATGTACTGTTGCTCAGGATGCGTGGGAGTTAGCAGGTTTTACACCCTTTTTGCATCTGCACAGTAGCAGTTTGGTAGAACTGATGGCTCTCTCTATTCAAAGGATGTCGGATGAGTCCTTACCGATGTCACAGAGGAGAGCAATTCCATGGATATTATGGGCTATATGGAATAACCGTAACACTATTTTGTATGCTGATACCCTGATCTCTTTGATCACTCAAATCCAACAAGCTTCTGAGGAATCTCGCCTGTGGCATGAAGTAAACTTAGATCAACAGAATCAGGAGGACAGCAGGGGATTATGCGAAGAAAACATGAAGTGGGAACCACCTTTGGTGGGATACAAGAAGTGTAACATTCATGCGAATTGGAGGAATGCGAAGCTTCACAGTGGTGCGGCTTTCATCACGCGAGATCATAGTGGTAATGTCATCCATCATGCTAGAGAAGCACTTACTTTTTCTCCTAATAGACTGACGGCTGAATTAAGATGCCTGGAATGGGCGTTAAGCAGCATGAGAGATTTAGCATATCAGGAAATTGTTGTGGGATCTGATTCTCATGATTGGTTGAAGCTGTTATGCATCCATCAAAGTGGCCTCGGTTCAGAGTTTTACTCCAAAGGATAAGTATGTTGTGTACATCCTTCTCATCAGTTGTTTACGAAACAGAGTCGGTACATTCCAACAAGGTGGCGAGAGCAATTGCAAAAAATGTTCTCAGGGACGGCCGGTTTCAATCTTGCCTTGCGCTAGGAGGGCCAGTTTGGCTTCATGATCAGATTTATAGAGAGGCTTCAATCATACCTGATGGTAGGAGGCCGAGTTTGGTTTTACCAACAGTTTCATAGAGAGTCATCTTTTATATGCTCGTAGATCTTTTTTAGGTTGAGCATTGTTTTCTCTTTATTGAGTTTTTGTTTTTTTTTGTTTCTGAACATCCGTATGGCTGGAAATTCTTTGCAGTGAAGTCGTTTGAAAAAAATATTTGTTAATTATACAAGGAAAGCTTTTCGTCGAAAACAGGTGGTAAGAAACTTCATCAAAAAAATATACATATAATTACAAAACATCATTTTTATATAGTTGTAAAATATTGTAGGGAAAATCGTTGTTAGACAGGTATGAACTTAAGAACGAATTGACAAAATATAAGCAATAGTTACAAATTTACAGTACAGTGTGTTGTAAATTCATTGTTAGGTTTATGACGATTCTTAGTTAATTCGTCGTAACTTTAACAACAAATCTACATCATTTATTTTAACTTTTATATAACAATGAATTGACGACACCTATGCTTTAAAATCTTTGCATCTTGGGGTTCCTAATGGTGAAGACATTTTGCAAGATTCAGTCTATGGGAATAGGATGATGTTTCCCACGGGACATCTATCACCAAACTCACCCTGATGATTCGTTTCTTTGTATTGAGAATAACCTTGAAAAAGGAAAAAGTTGAAAATTAATTATAATTAAGAAATATATAATATAAAAAGATAAAATTCAAATTTTACCTCCTTAAATTTTTTGTCTACTTCATGTATAGACAAATTGACTGGTATACCATCTATAGACTATTATGTCAGCTGCGTTTGACACTCTTCGATCCAAGCAGCCACCTCTCTGTGGATCTTTTCAGACTTAGGATCCAATAAATCTCCAGTCTTCGTCTGGTGGGTTGCCTCAAACATTCTAGAAAGGGAAGGTAGTTTCCTTTTCTTTGTGGCCTCAAAACTAAATTAAATAATTAGATTAAAATAAGCTAAATGAAATATTAAATTTAATTGACTTATAATATGTATGCGGACACCAGCGTAGATCGGCTATCCCATTGCGTGAGAGGCATTTGAAATTTTCAAAGTTTATGAGAATTGTGTTGCCAATAACCCTCTTTAAAATAGTGTTGTTTACCTCAATACTATAAAAACCCTAATATCTCAGAGGTCCCGACTATCTGCTTAACCACACGCAATCAATCAAAATACGACAAAAGATAGTAAAATAAACGATAATCAAAAAGAGAGCAAAGAGATTTCGTGTTCCGATTTTGTGTAAGAAAGGTACAACGAGGTGAAAGGCTTGGCTACAAGAGCTGACGGAGAGTTTCCTAGATCTAGCAACCTAAGACAAAAACCCTAGTTGAGATGCAGCTCGATAAAAAAAACGGAAAATTGCCTAAATACTCTTAAGTTTTTCTGTGTGAAGAGAGTTCTGAAAATTCATCCTTTGCTTCTGTCTTCGACCTTCTGATTATATACTCCTTCTCTAGGCGGTTTGGTCTTTCCTTTTCCGCCTTGGTTTGTGCTTATCAGAAAACTTCCATTTATCTCGATCATTCCATTTTTCTTTAGAAAACTTCTATTTATCTTCATTCTTGACATTTATCTACTCATGCGGATAATAAGCAAACCGTCATTGTATCTTTTGGCTGGACCTTATTCAAAGTTATGAGTGGGCCTTTATCGCGTTGAGGACCTTTCAGTCCGTTTTACGATTTAGCCGTTTTACGACTTTCGACGAGATCGTTTCCTGATACGATGCCGTTTTTGTTAGGGTATTTTCTGGTGCAAGCAATTCGTGATCAGCCTACAGAATGATAGGAGGAAAGAGACAAGTCGTGACAGGGCTTCTCTTGGTTCAGTTGTTGATAGACCAGGAGGTCCCGCTTTAGGATACTGCCATATGGGTATGGGCCAGTATATGTCGCCACGGTTTTAATAGCAGCAGGAGATATTGGTCTTTAGATAGGGGTTGCCTGTCTATGGTGAAGGCTGCAAGGCCTTCCTGCCTTAGATGATGATTAACCCGGCCTCTACAATGGTTATTTGGCCATTTAGGCGTGGAACCATAGAAGGTGTTTAGATTTATAGCTGCATCCTACAGTGGGGATTGCCTATGTACCCCTCGGAAGGGGATTAAGCTATTCGTAGTTCATATTGGTAGAGGCGCGTAGCCTGATGGAGGCGCATAGCCTGATGGAGGCGCATAGCCTAGGAGAAGCACAAAGCCTTGGAGAGGCGCATAGCCTTGGTGAGGCCCAGAGCCATGGNGAAGGTGTTTAGATTTATAGCTGCATCCTACAGTGGGGATTGCCTATGTACCCCTCGGAAGGGGATTAAGCTATTCGTAGTTCATATTGGTAGAGGCGCGTAGCCTGATGGAGGCGCATAGCCTGATGGAGGCGCATAGCCTAGGAGAAGCACAAAGCCTTGGAGAGGCGCATAGCCTTGGTGAGGCCCAGAGCCATGGAGAGGCGCAAAGCCTTGGAGAGGCACAGAGCCTTGGAGAGGCACAAAGCCTTGGAGAGGCGCATGGCCTTGGAGAGGCGCATGGCCTTGGATAGGCGCAGGGCCTTGGAGGGGCGCAGTGCCTTAGAGAGGCACAGAGGCTTGGAGAGGCGCAAGGCCTTGGAGAGGCGCATGGCCTTGGAGAGGCGTATGGCCTTGGAGGGGCGCATGGCCTTGGAGAGGCGCATGGACTTGGAGAGGCGCATGGCCTTGGAGAGGCGCATGGCCTTGGAGGGGCGCATGGCCTTGGAGAGGCACAGAGCCTTGGAGAGGCACAGAGCCTTGGAGAGGTGCATGGCCTTGGAGAGCACATGGCTCTGTAGTTGGTGAGAATCTTCTGTTCTAATGGGCGCATGGCCAGAACAGAGGGTAGATTAGTCGATATGCTTCAATAAGCATGGAGTCTCTGTATGCTTCAGTAAGTATGATATGTTCCTGCCGATGAGCTGTAGATCTTAGCCTGAGCTTGATAGGTGGAATTGCAGACGTGCTGCAGTGAGCATATACTTTGCCTTGGCAGCAATGGAGATGATGAGCTCATGTCTCTCTCTCTTACGGACGTCTTGACCTCTTGTGGATTGTGGACCCGAAATTCACACTTGTCGATTTCCGTTAAATAAGGAAACTTAGGAAAACCCTAATTTTCCAGAGGAACCGGATCTCTGCGAAAGCCAACGACAAGTAACCAAATAAATGCGGAAAAATATGAAAAACATAATAAAACGAATTTATAAAGAAAGTCGATCTTATTTCTGATTCGCGTAAGAGCGTTGCGATCATTACAANAACATAATAAAACGAATTTATAAAGAAAGTCGATCTTATTTCTGATTCGCGTAAGAGCGTTGCGATCATTACAAGGAATTACAAAGGCTTTGGCCGCAGGGGCCATCAGCGAGTTACAAACATAAAACCCTAGATCTAGTCGAGTCGCAGCTCGATAACGAAAAACGGAAAAAGATAGGAAAAAAGGTTTGAATGATTTCGGACTGAACCTTATGAAAGGCTGCCTACGTACCCCTTTCGGGGATAAGGTCGAACGTAGTTCAGTTGATAGAGCTGGACAAGAGATCGAACTGCCTGGGCGAGTTCGTCTAGTAATTGAGCGCCAGTCATAGAAACCGAACTTGTCGAGAAAAAGCCTAAGTTTCTAGGTGCGGAAAATTCTAAGTCTAGAATAGTTGTAAAAGTCTCAGATGAGAGCTCTGAATTTCGTCCCTCAGCTTCTGCCCTATGCCTCCTCCTTATATACTCCTCCTTAGGCGGTTTTAGCCTTTCCATTTTGCTCGAAACCGAATATTTCGGGAACTTTCCATATCTGTTGATCCTTCCTTTTTTTCTGCGGAAATCTTCTATTTATCTTCAAACTTGCCTTTCATCTTCCGTCTGCGAGTAGACCGTCAAAGCGTTATCGTATCTTCGGGTTTGATTTCGTTAACGTCACGAGATGGGTTTTTATCGTGTTTTAGGACCTTTCGGGCCGTTTTACGATAAAAACCGTTTTACAACTTTAACGAGACCGTTTCCTGATCCGATGCCGTTTTTTTACGATTCTCTCGACGTTTTTATTAAAAACGCGTTTTTTAAATCTTAACGAAGAATCTCGGATAGATCGTATAGTTTAGGCGACGTTCGGTGTTTTGATTAACCGTTACCGTTTTATACGATTTCTTCGAGTTCTTTTCGGGAAAACGAAGTTTTACGGTTTTTATCGTAAAACTTTGTTTTCTCGAAAAGAACTCGAGGAAATCGTATAAAACGGCAACGGTTAAACAAAACACCGAATATTGCCTAAACAATACAATTTAGTCGAGATTTTTTCGTAAAAATTGTACAAAACGCGTTTTTAATAAAACCCCGAGTAAATCGTAGAAAACAGCAACGATTAATCGAAACATCAAACATTGCTTAGCTTTATGATTAACTCGAGAAACTTATCTAAAAACGGCATCGTATCAGGAAACGATCTCGTCTAAAGTCGTAAAACGGATTTATCACAAAACGGCTCGGAAAGTCATAAAACGCGATAAAAGCCACTCGCGACTTTAAACGAAGTCCAACCCGAAGATACGACGACGTTTTGGCGATTTACTCGCAGAAAGAAGATAAATGTCAAACTTGAAGATAAAAGTCAAGTTTGAGGATAACTAGAAGATTTCCGCGGGAAAAAAGGAAAGATCGAGATAAATGGAAGATTCTCATTAAACTCGAATCTGGGCGAAACGGAAAGACTAAACCGCCTAGGAAGGGAGTATATAAGCAAGAAGCATAGGGCAGAAGCAAAGGGACGAAATCGAGAGCTCTCATCTGAGACTTTCACAACTTTTCTAGATTTAGAATTTTCCGCACTTAGAAACTTAGGCTTTTTCTCGACAAGTTCGGTTTCTATGACTGGCGCTCAATTACTAGACGAACTCGCCCAGGCAGTTCGATCTCTTGTCCAGCTCTATCAACTGAACTACGTTCGACTTGATCCTCGAAAGGGGTACGTAGGCNTACGTAGGCAGCCTTTCATAAGGTTCAGTCCGAAATCATTCAAACCTTTTTTCCTATCTTTTTCCGTTTTTCGTTATCAAGCTGCGACTCGACTAGATCTAGGGTTTTATGTTTGTAACTCGCTGATGGCCCCTGCGGCCAAAGCCTTTGTAATTCCTTGTAATGATCGCAACGCTCTTACGCGAATCGGAAATAAGATTTACTTTCTTTATAAATTCGTTTTATTATGTTTTTCATATTTTTCCGCATTTATTTGGTTACTTGTCGTTGGCTTTCGTAGAGATCCGGTTCCTCTGGAAAATTAGGGTTTTCCTAAAACCCTAAGTTTCCTTATTTAACGGAAATCGACAAGTGTGAATTTCGGTTCCCACAGTGAGAACTTGGACTTCAAGTCGGCCAAGTAAATCTTGCTCATCACGCTCTGTATCGATCGATGGTACATTGCGTACATCGATCGATGGAGTATCTCGACTTCAACTTCTACGTAATCGTCATCGATCGATTACACGAGGTGTGTATCGATCGATATGTGTCTCTCAATGTCGGATCTTCATAGTCAACTTGTAAAACTCTCCTTTAAGCTCCATAAGGTACCTAAATCATCACTTTACGACAAAATGCTCCTGAACCTGAAAACATACCTAATAGACTCCAAAACATAGATAAATATAATAAAACATATAGAAAATATGACAAAAAACGGGTCAAAGTCATGGTTTATCAAAATATATTTAACACAATATACTCAGAAAGTGAATGACTCAAATAATTTAATTTATATCCAAAATCAAACATGTAACTACAATAAGAACATATAATTTTATAATAATAAATAATAATAATAATAATAATAATAATAATAATAATAATAATCTATTTAATTTTATACATATAAATTAGAAGTTGACTCAAAGCATATTAAAAAGAAAAAGAAAATATTAACCAATTACAATTTAATTCTTTTGTAGAATTTATATATACGCAAGAGACTTCAAAATATTATCATTATATTCATTTATGTAATTTCGAATCAAACACTTCAGCTTATTATTTATTTCATTTTAAGCATAATATATATAAAGTTATACATAATTTAACTATAATATATTTATATATCTAAGAATATATTTATATGTCTAAGACAATAACCAACCGAAATGAAAATAAGAAACTTAATCAAAGTTTTATTATATCTAGAATAAAAATATTATAGATGAATTCAAAAAATGATATTATCTAATATATCAAATTGATAACTAAACCGACTATTGATCCAAAAAATAATTAAACCGACAATAATATATCTAAAGTCATATGTATAATTAGAACAATATAATATTTATTAATATAAATTATACATATAAATTTATTCAAAATGAAAACGAAATATCAATCAATTATTATAAAATTTTACTTTTATAAATATTCATACCCGTGCATGAGCACGGAAAAATCACCTAGTTTATAGTAGAGGTCGTGCCTCTCTCATAGAATTTGGAAATATTCACTATATCCTTAGATAGTAGAATATTTCCAATTTTCTTAAAGGCAGCCATATGTCTTGGAATACTTTCTCTTTCTTCTCTTGGATTTAAGGAGATTCGACCATATTATGATAAATGTGAATGTCCACATTTATCATGAAGTTTTCCTTTTTATTTGGAGGCAGGATGAATTATCTGACCCGGCCCAAAAGTAGGGCCCGGTACCTAGAGTAGGGCTCGGTACCTGGAGCAGGGGCAGGGACCTGGGGCAGGGTCCGGTACCTGGGGCAGGGCCCAGTACCTGGAGGCCGGAAGCAGGGGAAATCTTCTCATGGATTATTTTTCCCCAGCAGTTTGCCCCTTATTTTCTGGCTTCATGTTTGAAGGCATGAAATAACATGATCTTCTTCATAGGACTTCGTGAGTTGTACCATGGTATCAAGCTCCTTGCTGAACTTAGAGTAGGACGTCTGCTCGTAACTTGGGCCATCAAACTTCCTGGTCGGTAGTGTTCAGATGTGCTTGTGCTCGGTCTGAAAGGATTCAAAGCCTGAATGGAGATGTATGATCTGGAGAATGGACAATAATCCTTGGTTCCATACAGTCACGCGGTTTGGAATAAGTATATTCCTCAGTACACCCTGTAAGCGTGATGTTCTGGCCTGGGCCAATGTAGATAGACTCCCAGGCTTGCTTCAAATGGGTGCGTACTTGGTCAGGGTGAGGATGATCACATGGATGTAGTTGTACTCTGGAGTAGGAGAGGAACTCTCCTAGCAGTCGAGATATATGGTCGTAAGGCTCATGGTGCCTTCGTTCCTGTTGAGGTTGGCTTGATCGTAGCTACTCTCGCCTTGATTTGAGGTTGAGACTTCAGTTGGCTCTTCTGGAGGATTCTTTGACTCCATGAATAGTGTAGAGGAGTGTGTGGATCAGGACCGTAGAATCCTGAGAAGGAGAATCTTGGCGAAGATAAGGATCAAGAGGATGAGGAGGTTGCTGGCCGGTTTTGATGAAGCTGGACACCAGCTGTCCTTTGCTCTCTCAACCTTTGGTTAACCTGATCCTCTTTCTTGGACTGTTCCTCAGCTATATATACCCATCCTTGACCTGTTTGCACGTTTTGTTGCTGTACCAAAGGCAGAGAGGTTTAAAAAAAAAAATCAGTGAGAGAGGAAGTGAAAGAATCTGTGAGAGAGATCAAGAGAAACCTGAACCAAGAATCATACATCAGTTGGCTAAGATTGTTTCCATGTGAAGACCAGAAGGTAAGGAAGCTGGATTAAAACCCAGACCATCTTTAGCTTCAGTCATGAACCGATCTCTCATCTTTCCTTGAAATCAGATCAGCCTCAGGTATTATCTTGGAGGGGAGAACCGTTTAAGACCATCTAACCGTGTGGATTCAGGGTAAGCTTTATCTACCAGCCTCAGCTCTGTTTTGGTGATGTCCGTGTGTTGTTGAGCTCCTAACCTGGTCGGATTAGTTGGATAAGTCTTTATATGGATCAGTTTAGTTTAGTTCCGGTTTAGATCAATCTCGTTAGGTTGCTGGCTAGGTGATTACGGATTGATGGAAGCTAATCTGAACCGAACTGACCTTGTCCTGTATCACCCTTGTCTGGACCTAACTGATATGATCTAGGAAGAATATAAACGAGCTTGAACTGAAGTGATTTAAAATGATATAGTGAACCGAACTGCCTTAGTAGTTGTTCTGAACCGAACATAATTAATCTTGTCCAGTACTGACCTGAACCGAGCTTTCCATGGTCTGAACCTATCACGTTTTGGTCTAGTTTGAGTTACCCTGAAATGCTGAGCTTTGTCCTGAACCAAGCTGAATAGATTTGATTTAAAGTCCTCTTCAAAACTGAGTTGCTGTGAAATGATGAACATGACCGGAACTGAGTTATCTCAGGTCTGTCCAGCCTTGTTCAAGAGTGACTCAAGCCGTGTCCAAGCCAGTTTCAAGAAAAATCTTTAGGTGAGTCTAGATGGATGTAGTGATAGATCATAACTGAGTGTTTGATTGAATGATAATGAATTACTCGAATAAGTAGTAAAGTCTCTAAAATTTATATGAACCGTGTGGTGTTTACTTAAGTGTAAACACTTAATACTTAAAGAAATATTTTGAAGTATACATTGAGGTTAAGTCACATCTTAGTACTTCTTCTCAAGTACTAAATATATTTATAAAGTATGTATGAATTAATTACGAAGTAATATGACATTAAGAATCAAGTGATGAACTCATTACACAATTACTATCCCTAAACTCCCGCATTACCGTGACTTGGTCCTGTGAATGGAACAAGGTCATGAAGACACGATGATGGGGTAGCACCCTGGAGACCGTGTACTGCATGACGATGCAGTCTCGAATGTTCATTAGAATGTTCAAGGATGATGGTAATGCTAACTCTCTAAACTCGGTTAGCCTTTGTGGTTTATCGAGTTTAGTATATATATTGTAATTATAAATAAGTGATGATGAGCGGGTAATAAGGAAGTGATAAGTAAAATGAGATTCACATTGATGAGGAATACATTTAAGTATGGTACTAAAGCTTGCATTTTCATGTTTATGCTTGTGTTGATTATTTGGTTTACTATTGATTGTTTAGTGATCTAGATTCACTGGGTAAACTAGTTACTCATGACTCATTGTTGTGTGTACAGGCACTAGTCGGGATTTCTCTACTTTTGGACGGAAGGAACGGCCAACCAGCGGTAGTATTTCGTTTTCCTTGCAACGTACCTTTTGATGTATATTAATTAAAACGTTGTTGGGCATTAGGCCATAGGGTAAAACTATGACACTTTGTAAGATGTTTGAAGTAAATAAATAAAGTATAAAAGATGTTTATAAATCACGACTTCTCATATGATATTAGTCCTTGTCCGGGACGAACTAACTATCGAATATTACTTATCGGGTTGAAAAGCCAAGAGTGATATCCGATAGGAACGTCTGTGTTCTTTGGTTGTTGGTCTAAGGTGATTGGAATTATTTCGAGAACCTCAGGTCAACCATCGGGGAACATCGACAGTGTCATTTCCGGTCATCTATGATCGGGGGTGTCACAAAGGTGGTATCAGAGCATTGTTTTACGATGCTAGAATGGGACTTGTTTCAAATAATTTTTCGAGTCAAAAATGTGTCGCAAGGATAATATTAGGATATGCTGGTTTGTTCCTTCCTTTAGGAATAGATAGAGCTGGGTAGAAACTTACCATGATCTTTGGTTGCAGATGCCTCCTAGACAAGCACGGCGTGGTGGAGCTTACCTCCCGGTTCCGATCTCATCCTCGTCTTCAGACTCTTCACCGCCAGCTGCTCCAGTACCACTTTCGAGTTCTAGCTTTGAGGTTACACCTTCTGGTACTAGCATTGAGTCTGATCCATCTGAGGGATCGTATGATAGTCCTCCACTTCAGATGCTCATTCCTATGTCTCCTGATCCATACTATACAGACATCGAGGTGGATGTTGTTCATGATTATGCTGATGGATATCTTGCTGCTCATGCTGCTGACCATCCCGCCGCTCATGCTGCTGATGCCGCACCTGCTGTTGCTGCTGGTGATATTCCACACGCTCATGCTGAAGCACCATCCGCAGCACAACCTGAACCAGCACCAACTGATCCAGATATGATTGCACTTCTAGAACTGATGGCTGAGATGGTGGATTTACAACATCAAGCGAATGCACAACGTGCTCAGCCAGCTCCAGTTCCTACCACTCCTCATCCGGATTTCCTGAAGATTGTCATGATTATGAAGAACTTAGGTACGAAGCATTACCAAGGAGGCACTGATCCTTTTCAAGCTGATGCATGGCTGCGCAACCTCGAGCAAAACTTCGCCGCAACCCGTTGTCTGGCAGAATTCAAGAAGGACGTGGCTGTTTGCTAATCTTGAGAAGGATGCCATCCATTGGTGGTTATGTGTGGAGAGGAGCTTTGGAGATTTTGAGCTGACTTGGGATGATTTCCGTACTGCATTCACGAGGAAGTAATTTCCACCGGAGGCAAGAGACAGATTGGAGATCAAGTTTATGGAGCTAGTTCAGGGAGGTTTATCTGTTCGGAGGTATGAGGCCGAGTTCACACGTCTCAGGCAGTATGTACGTTTTGGTTAGGAAGATTAGATGATGATTGTCCGGAAGTTTCTTAGGGGACTTAGTCCGGAAATCAGGAGCAGACTCGAGGCAGTAGAGTTTCATAGTCTTTCTGATCTTGTGGAGTGTGCGGTGAATGTTTAGGAGGCCATTTCTGCTGAGAGAGCTTCTACTAGCCATTCCGCTCCACCGAGACAACCATCTGTTCCATTTCCGCGTTAGCCATCTTCAGGTATACAGAGAGGACGAGGAGGTAGAGTTGTTCGGGGAGGTCGTTCAGGAGGATCGAGACCCAGAACCCTGACTTATTTCAGCTGTGGCCAACTTGGCCATGTCAGGCGAGATTGTCCGACCATGGGAAAATTCCAACAAGCCGTACTATCTCAAATCACTTGTTTCACATGTGGAGAGCGAGGACATTACGCGACATCATGTCCACGCAACCATCCTGTTCAGCCTGTTGCTCCACGTGTTCCACCAGTTGGACACGTTAACCCACCCTTAACCTTACCCTCGGCGAAGCGTCAATCCACTTCTGGTAGGGCTTACGCTTTAGAGTTACCAGGACCATCCGGACCACCGAAGGGTCCGATTACAGGTTTGTTTCCTGATCCAATTGAGTGTTGCATGAATATTAAAAATAAAAATATTTAAAAATAAATGATTGGTGAATTAGTGATATAAAAGTATTATAAAATAGTTGAGTAAATAATTGACGGTAAGTCAATTATTTTCAGGGACTTTACTTGTGGGTGGAATATCCGCCCATATCCTTTTCGATTCAGGAGCAACACATATTTTTGTAGCTCCTGAAGTAGCGTCCAGGTTCGAAGGAGAATTCACTAAAGTGGATTTATCCATTTCCGTTCTAACTCCCGGAGATCAAGTTCTTGAAACTGAAGGCTGTTTTCTAAGAGTTCCAATCATTATCCAAGACACGATTTTCCCAGCTCATCTGTTAGTTCTTCCATTAGAACGGTACAAGGTAATCTTAGGACTGGATTAGTTGTCTAGTTACCGAGCTCACCTCGATTGTAGCCAAGGGAAGATTATCTTTGAGAGAGATACCGAACCCCCTTTAGCTTACCACGGTATAGTACCAAGTGTTGGAGCATCATTAGTATCAGCCTTAAGAGTCAAAACTGTTTTGGAAAAGGGTGAAGAAGTGTACTTAGTGACCTTAGTTGCTGGACCAGTAGAAGATGAGAAATAACAGAACTTAGAAGATATTCCAATAGCTAGAGAATATGAGGATGTTTTTAAGGCATTGGAGGGATTACCACCGTCTAGGAGTAACCCCTTTACTATAACCTTAGAACCCGGATCAGCTGTAATAGCAAAGGCACCATACCGAATGGCACCAGCAGAACTTGCTGAGTTGAAGCAGCAGTTAGCGGATTTGTTAGACAAGGGTTTCATTCGTCCTCGTTTGTCACCAAGGGGCGCACCCATAATGTTTGTAAAGAAGAAAGATGGAAGTATGCGGTTGTGTATCGACTACCGTGGAATAAAAAATCTGACTATAAAAGACAAGTATCCACTTCCAAGAATTGATGAGCTATTAGATCAATTGCAAGGAGCAAGTTGGTTTTGAAAGATTGATCTAGCCTCGGGTTATCATCAAATTCCAATTTCCGAAACTGACATTATGAAGACCGCCTTTAGAACCCGCTATGGACACTTTGAGTTTGTTGTAATGCCATTTGGTCTTACCAATGCCCCGGCGGCTTTCATGCGCCTAATGAATGAAGTTTTTCGGGACTACTTGGACGAGTTTGTTATCATATTCATTGATGACATCCTCATATACTCCCAAAGTGCTGAAGAACACGAGAAGCATCTACGCTTGGTCCTTGAGCGCTTACGAGACCCAAAGCTTTTTGCTAAGCTTAGTAAGTGTTGTTTATGGAAAAGAAAAGTTGTTTTCTTAGGAAATCGAGTGTCAGGCCAAGGAGTTGCCATTGATCCAGAAAAGATAGCTACTATTAAAGAATGGCCCCGTCCGACTTCAGTTACCGAGATTCGGAGTTTTCTTGGATTGGCCGGTTATTACCGAAAGTTTGTTCAAGGGTTTGCCAGCATATCAAAGCCACTGACTCGTTTAACTGGTAAAGGCATTGCATATGAATGGAGCCCAGAAACTGAAGAAGCGTTCGATAAGTTAAAGGAAGCATTGATGTCTGCACCTATCTTAGCTTTGCCTAAGCCTAGCCATCCGTACATCATGTATACGGATGCATCTCATGTTGGTTTAGGTTGTGTACTGATGCAGGAGGATAAGGTAATCACCTATGCATCAAGACAAAAAGAAAGCATGAAGTAAACTATCCAACGCACGATTTGGAAATGGCTGCAGTAGTGTTTGCACTTCGAATTTGGCGATCATATCTATATGGAGAGAGAATCCAAGTGTTCACCGACCATAAAAGCCTTAAGTATCTTTTAACTCAACCAGAATTGAACCTAAGGCAGAGGTGATGGATGGAATTTGTAGCTGACTACGACCTATAGATCTTATACCATCCAGGAAAAGCAAATGTTGTGGCTGATGCTTTAAGCAGAAGGAAAGTTGATGTGGATATTGAAAAGGAACTTTAGAACCTTGAAGCAGAGTTCAAGATGATTAGTTTGGCATCCTTAGAAGGAGAGGAAGGATAACCTTTAGGTTTACAAGCAGTGAGCCAAGCCGGTTTACTGGCTCGTATCCGAGAAGCACAAATGAGAGATGAGAACCTAAAGAAAATCCGAGAAGAATTGAATAAAGGTAATTTCGAAGGATATCAAGTTGCCAATGATGGAACTTTGTTACTCAATGGTCGAGTAACCGTTCCAAAAGGAGAAGGACTAAGAGAAGAGATTCTAAGAATTGCACACCATTCTCTCTTAAGCATTCATCCTGGAAGCACCAAGATGTATCGAGACATCAGAAGGTATATCACTGGCCAGGGATAAAAAGAGATGTTGCCGTATGGGTTTCTCAATGTCAGACTTGCCAACAAATCAAGGCCGAACATCAAGTACCAGGTGGCTTACTCCAAAGCTTACCTATCTCTGAATGGAAATGGGATGCAGTAGCAATGGACTTTATTTCTGGTTTACCTCGGGCACCCGGTCGTGGGAATGATGCAGTTTGGGTAATTGTTGATCCTCTTACCAAATCTGCTCATTTCTTACCAATGAAACTTACAGAAAAAATTGAGACGTTAGCAGAACTGTATTTGGAAGAAATAGTAAAGCTTCATGGGGTACCAGCAAATATAGTATCAGATCGAGACCCACGTTTTACATCTGAATTTTGGCGAGCCTTTCAACAAGCTTTGGGAACTGATTTGCATATGAGTACTTCGTTTCACCTCGAAACCGATGGCCAAACCAAAAGAACCATCATAACCCTTGAAGATCTGTTAAGGTTGTGTATAGTTGATTGGAATGGTCCGTGGGATAGGTTTTTGCCGCTGATAGAATTCTCCTACAACAATAGCTACCACTCAAGTATCGGTATGTCACCGTACGAAGCTCTGTATGGTCGAACTTGTAGAACACCTGTGTGCTGGACCGAAGTTGGTGAAAGAAGAATTCTTGGTCAAGAGATAGTAGATGAGGCTGCTGAGAAAGTAAGGATAATTCAAGAAAATATGAAGAAAGCTCAAGATCACCAGAAGAAGTATGCCGACCGCGGTAGAAAAGAAGTCATTTTTGCAGTGAACGATCAAGTCTTCTTGAAAGTAGCTGCACAGAAAAGAAAGAATCGATTCGGAAAAATTGGAAAGTTAGCAACTCGTTACATTGGTCCGTACCGAATTACTGCTAGAATTGGAGAAGTAGCCTACAGACTTGAACTTCCGCCTGATATGGCTATGCATCCGGTATTTCATGTATCAATGTTGCGTAAGCATATTCCAGATCCGAATATGGTCGAGCCACAACGACCAGAGAATTTTCAACCCAACCTCGGAAAAAAACTTTCACGTTCGGTTCAGAGAGCACTTTTCGTTGAGAATTCCTCGTTCCCTTTCGTGTGAATTCCCCACCATTCCGAAGGTCCATTGCGTATAGGCGAGCGTCGTATTAAGAAACTGAAGAACCGGGAAATATCACAAGTTCAAGTATTTTGGGGAAAGCGACAAAGAATTGTTATAACGTGGGAGGATGAAGACAAGTTTAGAGCTGATTATCCAAAAATCGTCTTAGAAACACCAATCATATAGTAAAGTGCCCACATATATGTTTTGGACATGTATGTTTTGAGAATTCGAGGAAGAATTCTTTTAAGGGGGGAAGAATCTAATGGCCCTCACGAGCGGATATAATTTTGGTTGAGAAAAGTTTGAAAAATCAGATTCAAGTTTAATCGATCAGAATTAAAATAAAAATTGACCCGGTTAATTAATTTCTCGACGGGACTGTCTTGTGGTCGAAAGACCTTACTTTGATAGTTCTGGTCGAGTATTAATTGTTGGTCGAATTTTATTTAAAGTGGAAGAGATCCAAAGGTCGAGAAATTTTAAATCGGAAACTGCACGCAGATTATCGATTAGCTCCTTAACATTACTTCAAAACGTTTCTGTCCTTCACCACCTTGCCTGCTTGCTTACTCATTAAAGTCATGTGAAGATCACAATCTGTGTGCTTGCCTGCTTCCTGGTCATGTCATGTGAGCAGCACATGAGCTGCTGAACCTTTCTTAAAAGACAGGAAAAGGAAGCAGCTGCTGGCCGGTTTTGATGAAGCTGGACACCAGCTGTCCTTTGCTCTCTCAACCTTTGGTTTAACCTGATCCTCTTTCTTGGACTGTTCCTCAGCTATATATACCCATCCTTGACCTGTTTGCACGTTTTTTTGCTGAACCAAAGGCAGAAAGGTTTAAAAAAAAAATCAGTGAGTGAGGAAGTGAAAGAATCTGTGAGAGAGATCAAAAGAAACCTGAACCAAGACTCATCCATCAGTTGGATAAGATTGTTTCCGTGTGAAGACCAGAAGGTAAGGAAGCTGGATTAAAACCTAGACTCATCCATCAGTTGGCTAAGACTTTCTGATGCTTCAGTCAGCGTTGATGTTCGTCAGCTGGATGCATGGTCGTTAGACTTGTAGCAGGACTTTGGAGGAGTGGAGATCCTATTCACGCGCTTCAAGAGATGACGAATTCCATTTCTTGGTGTAGGACTTTGATGGAACGTAGCCTTCTAGTTGTCTGGTCAATGCAGCGTGCAACTTGATCAGGGGAAGGATCAGGAATTCAGTGTAGTAGAAGGCTACAATGGGCATACACCATTGTTCGACTGATCAAGATCACATGTATCTGATAGAATCCGCTATAGGTGTCCTTTTGCCCCTCTTGGTTTAACACTTAACTTATTTGCTCTGACTTTCTCCCTGTCGTGTCTTCTTTAGACACTCATCAAGGTATGGAGACTTGGAACTGTCTCTTTAGAAGCTTGTAGATGTAGATAACCTTCGGTAACTCGTAAGGGGATGTAGCCTTGGAAGCTTTTAGATACACGTGGCCTTAGCTTCCTTTAGAGGTAGATCATGGTATATTGCCATGAGAATTGGTAGCAAGGAGGGTGGAGCTTGTTTTCTTCTTTGTAAGGCCGTTGATGGCCGAAGCCCGGTCCCTTTGGGAATAAGCCATCATAAGAGTGATGGGGCTTATTGTTGGCAATGGGAGAATCTGTGGTCTCATTGGATTTTTCCTCCTTGTAAGGTGAGCAGCCATAGACCCGGAAACCTGAGACTGGAACCTTAGATTAAAGCCTGGAGGCTGGCCTGGAACATGGAAATCTGGCTTTTCCTTCTTGGTGAGTAGCAGCAGTAACATGAGTTCTCCAACTTCTTTTCACTCCCCTTTGCTCTAATTGGAGCCTGGGATCTGAAGGACATCATCTTTTGAAGTAGAGTTCTTGTTTTTCTCAGGCCCCTTTGCTATAGACCAAGCTGTGGTTTGCCCGGCGTTTGGGCAGGGTTGCTCATACTTTTGGTTGGTTCCTGATTTTTCTGCAGGAACTCCATTGAAAAATTTTCCGCAGAAGTTCGGTAATTCCTATCTCTATTGAGATGTATGGCTATGGTCATTGTTCCCTATCTGGGATTCCACTACCACCTAGATGCTATAACCTACTAAGAGAGGTGGTTTTCCAGTTACCTCTTTGTGGTGTCTGGTACGCATGCAGTATTCCCAAAAGCTCTTCTTCTGGTTCCCCTGCTTGTGAAACTTGTCAAATCTGTAACTCCGGCTAAAAGATGTTGTGTCTTGCTTGAGGACGTTTCATCTTTCTCATTGGATGGAATTGTGAGCATGGATGCATTGATGGCATCTAGGGCTTGCTAGATTGATGCTAGTGGACTATGTTGGGAAAAAATATCCAGGCACCAGATTCCCCCAACACCCGGGCTGGGCACCGGCCTCTAGACCCCGGCTCCAAAAGGACCCAAGGCCCGGACCCTTCCTTTCGGTTCCCCGGGCCCGACCCCTGTTCCAAAACCGACCCTTGAGTAAAATGGAAGTTCTCCATACATGGAAACACTTCCATATTTGCCAATATGGAAGAGTTTAACGTAATGCAAGCCAACATCTACATCTATATAATGGGATCCCAAACCCTAGAATAAGGGATCGACACTTTAGAGATTGAGAGACTAAACTTAGGCGGCTAGGGTTCATACACCAATATTGTAGCCCCCTTATTGAATAATCAATAATACGTCTCCTTCTCTACTTGACCTTTTGTTCCTCTGATTTCTCCTTATCTCCCACAAACAACCTTGCTTCTCTCTACTCGAATATGAACCTTCTTGTGTTCCGTAGTACTAAAACGACAGTACACAAAAATACCATAACAGCTTGGCGCTAGAAGTAGGGAAGTAATCCAACTACGTGACGATGACACCAGAAGACTCAACCAAACCCACCGGAGCTACTCCCAGAGAAGCCGAGCTCATCAATCAGCACAACACCCTCCGAGGAGAAATCATTGAGCTCCGCGAGGCTCGAGGAACAGCCGGCGACAACCCCGAGCTTCTCCTAGAAGTTCAAGCCCTAAAAGCTAAACTCTATGAGCATTCTCAACAACTGCAACGAAGCGCAGAGAAGGTAGGAGCACTCGAAGCCGAAAACCACCTTCACCAAGAGGAGAACCAAGATCTCGGGAAGAACAGCAACAAGCGCCAAAGGTTTTGAACCCGAGTTCGAACCATGCCCTCCCTCGATACTCGTACCAACGAAGGAGTAACTCAGCGTACAGCTCCCGGCGATAAGGAGTCCGAGGGCAAGAAAACTCCAACAAGGAGGACAACAGTGAACCTCTGTATTGACTCTGATATGGAGGACGAGCAATACTCACCCGATGACCCCTTGATCTCAGACCTAGCTGCCGTGGAATGTCTTGAGAAGATGTTCTCCGAGAGATTCAACACCATCCAGTCGATGGTAGAAAGGCTTCCAGGCGTAGCTCCCCCAATCAGAAGGAGTGACCCTAACTCCTACTCTGACACGCCCTTCGTGGAAGAGATCGCTTCAGTCGAGATGCCAAGGAAACTCTCCTTCCCTACCATGAAGACCTATGACGGGACCAGCGATCCAGACAACCACGTGGCCCTCTACAAGCAACGAATGCTAACAGCCGCAGTCCCCCGAGAACTGAGAGAACGTGCCATGTGCAGAGGCTTCGGCTCAACCCTGATTGGTCCTTCCCTTAAGTGGTACATCATTCTCCCCATGAAATCTATAAGGTCCTTCGCAGAGCCCAGCGATAAGTTCGTGGAGCAATTTGCCAGCAGAAGAAACCTGGAAAAGAATTCCGACGATCTCTACGAAGTACTCCAGCATAGGGCCGAACCTCTCAGGGCCTATATCGCGCGCTTTAACCAAGAAAAGGTAGCTATTCCTGAATGCAATGCAGGGACGGCCATCTCCGCCTTCAAAAGGGGCCTGCTCCCTGACGGGGACCTGTACAAGGAACTGACCAAGTACCAGTGTAAGACAATGGAAGATGTCCTATCTAGGGCCTAGGCCCACGTGAGATGGGAAGAGGACATCACTAGCCGGGCCAAGGCTCAGCAGAAGCAAGAGCCTAGGCCAAGCAAGCTGCTCAAAAACGATTGCGATGAAGGATCCCAATCCAGACCCCAAAGTGACACCGGAGGACACAACAGGGACAATCGCCCGAATGTACGTGGCCCGACATCTCCCACCTGTCTATCTAAAAGCCCGAGCTGGTAAACATTCCAAGGCAGATGGGCCAGCAGGTAAAGTGGCCTCCTAAGATGAAGGCCGCAGACGCTAACCGAAACCCCAACCGATGGTGCAAATTCCACCATGACCACAGTCACAAGACGGAGGACTGTATCGCCCTGAGGTTGGAAGTCAACAAGCTCCTCAAGAAGGGGCACTAAAAGGAGTTCGTCTCCGATAAGGCCAAGAACCTCCAAACTAAGGAAGGCGCGAACCGGCCCATAGAAACAAGGCCCGCGTCTCCCCCGCACCAGGACCGAGTCATCAATGTGATCTCTGGAGGCTCAGAGATAAGCGGTATAAGCCACGCGGCCGCTAAGTGCAGCACCAGAAAAGCGAGACACGGTCAAGAGACGAGGGACTCAAAGCGCCTACTCCTCGGGACAGATGAGATCAGTTTCACTGCCAAGGAACATGAGAGGGTCCTGGCTCCTCATCTAGATGCCCTGGTCATCTCCCTCACCATAGCAAACTGCTTAGTGAGACGGATCCTGATAGACAACGGTAGCTCCGGCAACATCATTTTCCTCCCAGCCTACACCGACCTAGGGCTGGAGGAAAAGGCACTAACAAGGAAGGTTACTCCATTTATAGGCTTCAGCGGAGAGGTAAAAACACCTTGAGAGAGGTAATCCTCCCAGTATACGCAGAAGGTGTAAACCAACCTACGAAGTTCCTTGTTGTCGACTGTGCATCCTCCTACAACATGATACTGGGCCGGCCCTGGATCCACGACATGGGGGCTGTACCTTCAACTCTCCATCAATCCATCAAATTCTCGACCCCTTTGTGGCATCAGGGTAATTAAAGGAGATCAAGAGAATGCCATGGCCTGCTACCAAACCACACTGAAAGGGAACGATCTTATAGCAATTACCGAAAGGCCCTCCGGCCTTGAATACGGAAGATCCCAAGGTAGAATAGATGGATGAGGTACCCCCGGAGGAAGCAAATCCGGACCGGAAACTGTTGATAGGATCCAAGATTCCCATCGGGATAAGGCAAAGATTAATCGACTTCCTCCGCCCCAACTCCGATTGTTTCGCCTGGTCTCACGAGGATATGCCCGGGATCGACCCCGATATTATCATGCACAAGCTGCAGGTAGACCGCCCCCGAGAGTGACAAATAAGCAACAAAGAGGTCAAGAACCTGCTCGACGCTGGATTCATAAGAGAAGTCTAGTACCCTGAATGGCTAGCCAACGTTGTCGTGGTTAGGAAAAATAATGGGAAATGGAGGGTCTGCATAGATTTCACCGACCTCAACAAATCATGCCCCAAGGATCCTTTTCCCCTACCTCATATCGACAAGCTCGTCGATGCCACTGCAGGCCACCCGCTCATGAGTTTCATGGATGTCTTCTCAGGCTATAACCAAATCCTCATGCATCCAGACGACCAGGAAAAGACCTCCTTCATGACCCCAAGGGGCATCTACTTCTACAAGGTCATGCCTTTCGGCCTGAAAAATGCAAGATCTACATACCAAAGGCTCGTAAACATGATGTTTTCCGAACAAATCGGACTGACCATAGAAGTCTACATAGATGACATGCTGGTCAAGTCTCTCGAGGCAGAAGACCACATCTCCCATCTGCAACAAGCCTTCGTCACCCTCAGGAAGTACAACATGAAGCTTAACCCTTCAAAGTGTTCATTCGGGAGGTCAGCTCCGGAAAATTCCTGGGATACATAGTTACCTACAGAGGAATCGAGGAAAATCCAGAACAGGTGCGAGCCATCCAGGCGATCCCTTCCCCGCGAAACATAAAGGAAGTCCAACGGCTGGCAGGCGGGATGGCCGCATTAAGCAGGTTCATCTCCAGGCTGTCCGACAAATCTCACGCCTTCTTTGAGGCCCTGAAAAATCCCAAGGATTTCCAGCAGAGCGACAAGTGCGAACTCGTTCTCGATGACCTCAAAGCCTACCTCACCACACCTCCTCTCCTCTCAAAACCTCAAGTAAAACATTTCTCAAATAATATTAGGGTATTGATTTGAAACAAGAAGTCAATAGGATTCACGATTGTAAACATCTTTTTTTTTTTTTTTTTTTTGTGTCTGGCGATATATTTTTTACTTTTATTATAAAGGATCAGAAGAAATACAAAATAACCTATTATTAGATAATATCATTTGGGCCTATAAGTGTTCTAGATACACTAATTATCTCTACCCCTCTCTATATTCATCTTTATATTTTTTTCCAGACATAAAATATATAGGTATGTTTTCTTCATTTTATATTGAGTTTCTCTATGTTTAAATGAAAACTAGGTTTTGATTCGCTTTTTAAAAAGCACATGATTATTTTTAGTTGAAAAATTATATATTATTTCAAAATTTTGTATATGGATTAACTGAAAACCAAAAGCACAAAAAGAGATGATTTGGTGAACTAAAATATAAAAATTCAATTCACATAGTATGGTGAATTTCGTTTAAAAGTTTAAATGTTGAAATAGTAATATAGAAATAAGGTTGAAAATAATTAATGTGTTTAGCAGGGAATCAAGGATAAATTCCTAGTAGGTAATTTATTTTAATTTTATAAATTAAATTTTGAAGAATGTTTTAGACATATGCATTTTTATAAAAATATTTTTTAAAGTAGAGATATTTAAATTAAAAATATAAATTGATGAAATAAAATGAATTCATTTATATAACCTGTCTCGCTCTAAATTTATTTATATTTTAAAGCCTTATAACTATAGTATGAATTCATTTTAATTTTAAATTAGTCCAAATTTATTTTATTATAATATAAATAACAATATTTCATTCAACCTGTCTCATATCTGATAAACATTTTTTTTTTGAAATAGTCCACAAAACTATAATAATAAAACATGACTTATAGTTCATTGTACCATATAATCAAATAATATTAATATCAGCCAAATTTTGTATTGAATTTTATCAAATTTAAAAAAATAGTAAATTACGTTTCTAATAATCTAATTTAACGATTTATATTAAATGAGTTAATATTAATTTAAAGTAATATTTGATATGAAGTACGAAAAAATAAATATAGATTTAATATTTTAAATAAAAAATATTAAAAAATATTATGAAAATGAAATCTTAACAAAAATTTTAGATATCTAGCCTTGAAAATATTTAAATAACTCATCTAACCAAAGAAAAGGAAAAAAATATAACTACATATGTTTTGAATTAGTGATTCTTATCTTTGAAGATAGTGCAATATAGCAAACCAAATAAAAGTATAACTAATATATTTTAATTGGTAATATAATATATACGGTTTATTAAAACAGTAAACCAGAAATAAATTAGGTGTCATAAGTTAAAACAATTTCATATCGTCAAATAATATATATAAAACATATGAATATTTATATCTGTAGGAAACACAAAGAAGAGGTTTGTTCAGAGTATTATCTCACCAAGCAAGAAGATCATGTCAAAGCAGGCAGCCAAAGTGGGTGAGAAGGGGTCTTTAATCCCCAAGAAGGCCAATCTGTCGGCAAAGACAGAACAAGAGTAAGGTTTTTATTCAGTATTTTAAAATTATATGAATAATTGTTGGGCTATGATTATAAAGCCCATGTTATAATTTTATTAACTTGTTTGATTTATTTTACATTTTATATATATACTTGTATTTGGTGCTTTACTATTAATATATGTTACGTCTGTGTAAAAGAAATGAAGAAAAAGAAGCATACCAAACTATAGAGAAAAGGAGATGATATTATTAGTATTCAGAAGGGACAACATAAAATGAATACATGATAACATCTTATATAGGAAAGAAATTCGACAAGTATTACTGTAAGATATAAATGACATGGGATCCACTTCAATTTTCATACGTTACTTCTTGACTTTTGTAACACTCCCCCTTGGAGACCATCGTCATTAATAGTTCTTCTTGTACAGAATTTTATGTTGCCTCATTAAAAACCTTTCTTGGAAAACCCAGTAGGAAAAACCATAACAAGGTAAAAAGAGTACAACTTAGAAGCTCCCCCTCGAATAAATGATCATTACAACTCTTGTTAATGACGCATTCCAATGTTATAAACATGTTTTCTGAATGTTGTAGTGGGCAATGACTTTGTAAAGAGATCTGCAGCATTATCACAAGATCGAACATACATCACTTCAATTTCTTTATTCTTCTCGAGTTCTTGGGTATATGAGAAAAACTTTGGTGGAATATGCTTGGTTCGGTCACTTTTGATGTATCTTTCCTTTGTTTGAGCGACACATGTGATCTGAGCCAAACACATTCTCTACTTGCTTCGTGGAGAGCGATTATTTCAGCATGGTTTGAGGAAGTGGCTACAAGTGTTTGTTTCTAGGATCGCCATGATATAGCAGTTCCTCCAATTGTGAATACGTACCCAGTTTGTGATCTAGCTTTAAGTGGGTCAGACAAATATCCTGCATCTGCAAAACCAACCATTTCTCCGTTTGAATTGTAGGATAAAACAATCCTAAATCAATTATTCCTTGAAGATAGCGAAAAACATGTTTGATCCCATTCCAATGTCTTTGTGTAGGAGATGCACTGAACCTTGCCAAAAGATTAACTGCAAATGATATATCAGGCCGAGTGCAATTTGCAAGATACATGAGTGCTCCTATTGCACTTAGATATGGTACTTCAGGGCCAAGTATCTCCTCATTTTCTTCATGTGGTCGAAAAGGATCATTTTCAACATTTAGTGACCTAACGACTATAGGAGTACTTCGTGGAGTTGCTTTGTCCATGTTGAATCGTTTCAACACTCTTTTTGTATACGTAGACTGGTGTACAAATATACCTTTATGTGAATTCTCAATTTGTAGACCAAGACAATATTTTGTGTGTCCGAGATCTTTCATCTCAAATTCTCCTTTTAAATAATCAGATGCCTTTTGTATCTCTTCTTTAGTCCCGATAATATTTAGGTCATCAACATATACAACAATAATAACAAATCTAGATGACGTTTTCTTGATGAAGACACATGGGCATATAGGATTGTTTACATATCCTTCTTTAGTTAAATGTTCACTGAGACGATTATACCACATACGTCCTGATTGCTTTAAGCCGTATAATGATCTTTGCAATTTTATTGCACATAACTCCCTAGGTTTAGAACTTAATAGTTCTGGCATCTTAAATCCTTCGGGGATCCTCATATAAATATCAGTGTCCAATGACCCATATAAATATGTTGTAACAACATCCATTAGACGCATTTCTAGATTTTGATTAGCACTAAGACTCATCAAAAATCTAAAAGTGATTGCATCCATAACAGGAGAATATGTTTCTTCATAATCGATCCCATGTCTTTGAGAAAATCCTTGAGCTACAAGACGAGTCTTGTATCACATTACTTCATTTTTCTCATTTCGTTTCCGAACGAAAACCCACTTGTATCCTACAGGTTTCACAGCTTCAGGTGTGATTACGATAGGTCCAAATACCTCTCGTTTGTTAAGAGAATCAAGCTCAACTTGTATTGCATCCTTCCATTTCATCCAGTCGTGTCTCTTTTCACATTCTGAGATAGATTTTTGTTCAGGGTCAGCACTTTCTTCATTTATTTCTTTTGATACAAAGTACGAGAAAATATCATCGACACCATTCACATTACTTCAGTTACATATCTTTCTATTGTGAATGTAGTTAATAGAAATCTCATGATTTTCTTCAGAATCATGATGTTCAACACTGTTATCAACCTCATGGTTCATTTCTTCCGGCCTTTCTGTTGTATTGGATGGATTTTTCTTTTCCATCTCCTTTCGTTTTCTAGGATTTTTATCCTTAGAACCAAGAGGTCTACCACGTTTTAAACGTATTTTTGACTCTCGTGTATTATCATCTGCTCCACGTTCATGTGGCATTTCAATACGAGAAGGAGCATTTGCAGCAGGTATATGTGATTTTGTTACCGTTTTGGTGTCTGCAAATACATCAGGTAGTTGATTTGCAATGCTTTGCAAATGCATAATTCGACGGACTTCTAATTCCGATTGTTTTGTAGGAACGTAAATACATTACCAGTTTGTGGTTCTAGGTAACGTATAATTGATGGAGAATCACAACCAACATATATACCTAACCTCCTTTGCGGTCCCATCTTTGTACGTTGGGGAGGTGCAATTGGTACATATACATCGCAACCAAAAACTCTTAGATGAGAAATATTTGGTTCTCGTCCAAATGCTAATTGTATTGGTGAATATTTGTGATATGCACTTGGTCTCACCCGAATTAGTGCTTCTGCATGCAAAATAGCATGTCCCCACACAGAGGTTGGGAGTTTAGACCTCATGATTAATGGTCTTGCAATCAGTTGCAGACGTTTAATTAATGATTCAGCCAAACCATTTTGTGTGTGAACATGAGCAACATGATGTTCCACATCAATTCCAGTTACCATACAATAATCATTGAATGCTTGGGAAGTAAATTCACCAGCATTATCTAGTCTGATCCTCTTTATTGGATAATCAAGAAACTGAGCTCTTAGTTTGATTATCTGAGATAAAAATCTCGCAAATGCCACATTTCGAGAGGATAATAGACAAACGTGGGACCATCTACTTGATGCGTCGATCATTACCATAAAATAATAGGATGGCCCACAAGGTGGATGTATAGGTCCACGAATATCGCCTTGAATTTGTTCAAGGAACTTTGGTAACTCTTTATCTATTTTGGTTGGTGATGGTCTTATAATCAACTTTCCTAAAGAACACGCAGTACATGTTATTTTATTCCCTTGATAAACTTCTTAGGGTTTCAGTGAATGACCATGTGAGTTCTCGATGATCTTTCGCATCATTGTGGTGCCTGGATGACCAAGACGATCATGCCATAGTGTAAAGTCATCAGAATTTCTCTTAATTACCAAATGTAATTCGATGGCACTTATATATGTTTGATGCAGACCAGTAGGGAGTTTTGGTAGTTTTTCCAACACCTTTTGTTTTCCCGATTTCTTAAGAGTAATATACATATATTTCTTTCCATTCTTAGTTTCAGAATGAATATCAAATCCTTGAGAATATATGTCATTAAAACTCAACAAATTCCTCTTAGAATTTGGAGAAAATATTGCATTATTTATCGAGAAATTTGTCCCATTAGGTAATGTGAAATGGGCTTTACCAATCCCTTCAATCAAGTCTGCAGGACCTGATATTGTGTTAATTGTGATATTTGTTGGTTTAAGCTCAGAAAAATATTTTCTGTGTTTAAGAATAGTGTGTGTTATTCCACTATCTGATATACAAATATCTCTAGCATTGATCTTGGTTGATGCTCCGTTTGTAGTGTCCATTTTTAAGACAAACAAAGAATTAATAGGGATAAGATAATCTTATTCATAAAATATTATACATTATTAGCAGACTTTAAACACGCAGTAATTATACATAAACCTATGCAAAATCACACAATAATTATACATTAATCTTCCACAAATAACATTATTTATGGTATAATTGTGGAATTTCAAGAGTCACATGATGGGTGCTTAATCTTCTGTGATAACGGTCTCCTCGAAATCATTCACAAAGTCAGACGCATCCAGGTGCGTTGTACTCTCAGAAGTTTCTGCAAAGTTAACCTCTTTTCCTTTGATGGAATCTTTGTATAAAGCACATAGATGTGGAGGGGTACGACATACACGGGACCAATGTCCCTTAGTACCGCATCTGAAACAAGCTTCTTCTCGCTTTTGAGAAGTATTTCCTTGGTGTTCTTTTCCCTTAGGGGATTGTTCAGAGCGGACCCATTGGAATGACTTTCTGTCCTATGGATTGTACTTTCGTCCACATCCATGGTAGTTTTGACGACCACGACCACGGCCACGAAAAGCTTTATTTTCTTTCACTGGTTTCTTTGCATCTAATGCATTTGCTTCAGGAAGCGCTTTGGAACCAGTTGGACGTGTCATGTGATTCTTGATCAGAAGCTCATTGTTATTTTCTGCTACGAGAAGCGCCACAATCAAATCCAAAAATTTGGTATATCCCCGCAATCTATATTGTTGTTGCAGGGTGCTGTGGCTCTTATGGAATGTGGTATATGTCTTCTCAAGCATTTGATACTCGGTGATTGTTTCTCCACAGTATCTCAATTTAGCCACAATTCCTAACACAACAGAATTATAATTCATCACTTTGTCGAAGTCTTGGAACCTCAGATTCTGCCATTCATCTCGAGCAAGTGGAAGTGTTATGTCTTTCTGATGATCAAAACGATCTTTCAGACACTTCCATAGCTCTTTAGGATCTCTCATGTTGGCATAGTCATAAATAATACTTTCATCAAGGTGTCTTCTAAGGAAGATCACCGATTTAGCCTTTTCTTGCGGCGTTGAAGTATTATTCTCTTTAATGGTTTCAGATAAACCAAGAGATGCAAGATGAAGTTCGACTTCTGTGACCCAAGAAATGTAGTTGGTACCGGTGATTTCTAGAGCGGGAAATTGGAGCTTCTCGATGTTTGCCATTGATTTTCTAAGGCACACAATAATAAATTTTATTAGAATTTCATTAATTTTAAATAGAACCGATTACATTGATAGTACACGCAATTATAAGTAAAAATAATGCTAATAAACATAAGCGATGTTAATTCCAAAATATTCATGAGTAGCTCCTTCAACAAGAATAAAATATATAGACGATGAAATAAAAATCGCACATAAAATTAAAAGAAATCTAATCATTTCTTTCTTTTTTTTTTCTTTTTTTTTTTTGCAACGAAAAATTTTAGGAGAACTATTTTTAAATATTTGATAGATGAAGAAATGTTTTGGTTGAGAGAATGAAGTGAAAATGAGTTGTTTTATAGATAAAAACACTGTTCATTAGCCGTTAACTAGCCGTTTAAAAAGTAAAATTTTTTTTAATTAATATTATTGTTTAAATTTATTTATGACCGTTGGAAGTAAAAACAGAAAATTAAAATTAATCAAAAATTATTAGTTAGTAATTATCAAAGTTATCAGTTTAAACATATATATAAATATATGTGAAATCTTAAATATATTTAGTGTTATATATGGTGATAAAATTATCTATCAGGTTTTCAAAGTGAAATGTTAAGGTGATGATCAGAATAATAAATTATGATAACAAAGTTATATATTATAAAATAATAAATGAAAATGTTTAGGCGGTATACCGGCTATTATGATGCTTTAAGCAACCATTATAAAATTTATAAAATTCGAGGCGGCAGAGCCGCGCTTCGGTAAACATAAACATAACAAATAAATGGAGGTCCCACTCTGAACATAATAATCAAAAATAAATTTTAATAGTAGAGTGATCGTGCTGATGACGTGTTATAATTTTATTAACGTGTTTGATTTATTTTACATTTTATATATATACTTGTATTTGGTGCTTTACTAGTAATATATGTTACGTATGTGTAAAAGAAATGAAGAAAAAGAAGCATACCCAACTATAGAGAAAAGGAGATGATATTATTAGTATTCAGAAGGGGCAACGTAAAATGAATACATGATAACATCTTATATAGGAAAGAAATTCGACAAGTTTTACTGTAAGATATAAATGACATGGGATCCACTTCAATTTTCATACGTTACTTCTTGATTTTTTTATTTTTGGTTTTTCTGGATTTCCATAGGAAGTTTATTCCTAGATTTAAGTTATTGGCTTAATAAAACGATGTTTCTTTGGTTGATTGCGTCTTCCGTATATAGGCATATAATGTGTTTAAAGATGATTGGTTCAGGATTAGATGAGTGTTTCCAGCTTAAGTTTATGAGTTGTTCATATTCTAATATGGCTGTTTCTGCAAGTGCCTCCTCATTGGAATGGGTGTGGAATGTGGAGAGTTTGACTAGTTTTTCTTTGAGGTCTGGGCTTAGTAATTTTTATTCTCAGGATTGAAAGGTATATAATTTAGGCAAGGTTTAGGGTCTCCGTTAAACTCTATTTGAGTTTGTTATTACAAAGAAATGTGAGTATATGCGCTTTTTACACTCGAAGGTGTTGGCATGTTCCCTTTGGACCGGTAATGGTTTTTGGGAAGGGGCATTTTGCAATTATCAGTGGAGTCCGGTCACACGTTTTTGGCAGGAATCATTGCAGAGAATGGAATATATTTTGCTACCAGACATGTTAAAGGATACTCACTTTAGACATGGTTTTCTCTTCTGGTACCACAAGATTATTATTTACTTCTTTTTAGGTGTGTTCTTGGTAGAGATTGTGATCAACCTGTAACGATGATCGTTAGGCAAAGAACAAAGCTGCAATTTTTGAGAGGGTTATCTCAGTATATGGATTTTTGGATAGAGCATTACACTAAGAGGAACAATTAACTTTTGAATACACTGCATCTTGTTGGTTGACAGTGAATAGAATTCTACTGGTGTTTTTTATCTGTATGTTTTGCGCCCACATATTAAATCTGATAATAGTTTGTGTTTATTGGTTTCTTTTTGCTTCAAGTTTCCGTTGGTTAAGATTAGAGATTATTTGCTGCTATATCTTTTTAGGACCCAAAATTAGGCGATTGCCCATGACGTGACTTAATCAAAATGAATGACCAAAATGACCTTCCTCATTTTTCTGCCCTACTCCCTAGTCCTGTAACCGTAGCCCCACGCCTGCGGTTGTAGCAGACATCTTTCTCTTTAACCACAAACCATATTTACTCATTTATGTTACAACCGTCCAGTTTTGAATTTTAAATCAAATTCGAATTTTATTTTTTGTCAAGCACTTTTAGTTCCAACACGAAACTGATTTTTCAGTTTCCCTTTTCAATTATACAAAAGAAACTGCAAATCTCATTCTTCATCAACCGTAAATTCATTTGTTTTTCTCCGAATGTGCAATGGAAGATCTGATACTCCCTCTCCGTATATTCTCCTGCGGTGATGAACCAATCGGCGAACGAGTCAACTCGTATCACAGGACTAGGACAACCGAGTTGCTTATTGACTAGACGAGGAAAAGATGGAGTTCTTGAAGAATTCTCAGTTTTCCAAAATTCTAGCTTTAGACAAAAATCCTCCTTTTTCTGGTGCTTTTGGTCATTTCATTTTGGTGAGGATGCTGAAGACGAAGAAGAAGTACGAGATATGGTTGATTTTCGCCGGAAGACCAATCAGAATTTCTCTTAGGGAGTTCGCCATTGTTACTGGTCTTAATTGTAACCGGATTCCGACTCAGACACGGAAAAGAAGAAAGAACCCTCTCAAAGAGAAACTATATTGCAACGAGTTGTTTAGCTCTCTTAAAGCGTGTTCTGTCAACACTGTTATCGAGATGCTCAAGACCCATACGGTGAAGGATAGGAACACGATGATCAAATTTCCATGTCTAGCAATTATGGCTTTAATCCTACTTTCATCTTCACTCTCTGAAAATTATCCCTGAGCATGTCGAGTTAATTAGGGATTAGATGAATTCATTTCTTACCCATGGGGATGGATTTCCTTTGAACTTGTAACATCAACCTTACTACAGAAGGATGCAATTGCCCTCGCTCAAGACTCTTTCACATTAAGAGGTTATGTTGAAGCTATTCAACTTGTCATGATCGCTGCTGTCCCTGCTTTGAAAGAAGAAGTCATCACCAATGCCCATGTTGTTGTTGTTGAGTCTGATAGTGAGAGTGAGAACCCGCCAGAGGAGGAGAAAGTTGTTGGAGATGCTTCTGGCAGTTTGGAGAAGGCTAACTCCACCCCTAGATGGATTGTTAATCCGAAAAACGCCAGGGACCTCAACGCGGAATGCCAGGTTTGTCATTCTCCTCTGTCATATTTACATATTAAATCATCTTAACCGTCACCGGCATTATTAGATACTAACCAAATAGTTAACATCTAATAGACTAAGTATATGTTTCTCACTCCCATGCCTGATTTTGTCCCACTATAACTATCAATCGGCTTTACATAGTAAAACTCTGCTTAACCGAATCTAGCATTTTCGTTTAAGAAGGAGAATAACGCTTAATAATAAAGTTAACAGCTACCCTTTCTGTTACCGCGTATTTTCAGGTTCCAGTTCGATCCATTCTTGATGATCCAGAGGAGGATTGGCTTTCTCAGCATGACTTTTCTTGGCCTGATGAATCCGAGGACCCTGCCGTTGACACGCTTGTTAAGCTCATTAACGATGGTTTCGTTTTCAACAATGGAATGTTCCGTGGTGGTATTTCCTCCGGTGACCTTTCAAGACCAAAGCTTGACAAGTAAAGGGAAAAGGAGGCCAAGGATAGACATGACAAAGCAACCTTGGGGGGGGGGACAGCTGAGTCATCTGGTATTGGTCCAGGAATGATTGAACCTCTAGCTACTCTAATTTCTGAGAAATTGCGTGGCGACATGGTTAGTATGAAGTATAAAATAACGGAAGCTGTTGAGAAGAAGGTTGCCGCTAGTCTTGTGGACGTTGAGGGTAGACTTAGCAGTTTTGTTATCAATTACATGCAATCTTTGGAGAAGCGAGTCATCAGGGCCATCATTGAGTTTTTGGGGAAGTCTACCTCATCAATTCCAACTGAACACGACATCCCCCAAAGGATTTATCAAACCGCACTGCGGATAAGGACAAAGACAATGTGGAAGCATCTCATAGAGGAGATGATCATGAAACCTCTTCCAAAGGCTCAGAGCCTAAGGAGGACGACCTAGTGATGCAGGTTGTAGATGAGATTCAGGCATCCTCAAACATTGAGGAGGTAAGCTCACTAAGATTACTTTTCAACTACTCATAATTCCATTCATTAATTACAGTAACATTTCATCTACTTTTACTCTCAATCAGTACAATGAACAAACACAAAGAGTTATACCGGATTCAGCAGCACAACTTCCTATAGAGAATGAGAGGACAGAGATACTATCTCATGAGGTTACTAATGCAACTTTTATTGTTAACTACTAACAACTATGTTAACGGATAAGGATTATCTTATCAGTTAATTTTATCATGACTACTTATAATTTGAAAACTTGTTATATAGCAGGAAGACGACAATGGCTCACCTCTGGAAACCTCAAGTGGCAAAAACTTGGGGGAACCGACCCCGGTATGTTCCCTAACACTTTTAGCCACATGTTATGAGAGAAATCATTGAACTCTATTACCTCTCTAACAATGTGTTTATCTACTATTACCTCCCACTCTAACAGTCTGGGATAGAAGCACCTTCCTTCTCGATAGGCCTAACCCAAGAAGAACCAGCTCGTCCGATTCTTGATCCAAAACCTTTGGGATATGTTCTCCCCTCCGATCTTGAAAACAACGACAACCCTGACACTCGTAGAAGCAAGCATTCAAGGGTAGCACCCACAACTTACCAGGACTTCCAATTAGACCCCAAAGTAAATCTGCCTTTCCGCATCCTACCCAACATCGCCAAATTGTTTGATGACCTACAGAAGAATGTACTGAGACTCGGGTATATATTCAGTTATTATTTACAGTTACAATTGAAGTTTACCGTTATATACACAGTTGGCTGTTATTATATAACTTACTCTTCAGTTTTGCCATAATAGATTTGTCCATATAGATGGCCCTACTGCCCTAACCGCGAAAGAGTTTCTTGATATAGCCTAGCGGTCTACTCACATGTCGCCCCAGGTAATTATGGAGGCTTGTACTTTCCGAACACTATATTTTGTTGTATATTCTAATGATCTTTCTACTTCATATCAGACAATGGATGCGTTGATGCGGTTCTTGTCTGACGAGCACGAGACTCCTTCAAACTCACTCAAGGTCTATGACACTAGCCTTCCCGCTTCCTTGATGTGTCATTACGGAAGGTTTGTCAAAACGGCTGTCAAAGATAGGATTAAAATCAAGTTCAATGATGCTGTTCTAGTGAAACTACGTGAGAACCCAGTTGACCGATTGTACTTCCCGTTCAACATTGATCAGAAACACTGGGTAGCTGTTGTTGTTGACATTAAGGCTCGCGTTGTTCAAGTCCTTGATTGCCACATTGCTATGAAGACCGATGGCATGCTCAAAAAAGAGCTCAACCCGATTGCTAATATGATGCCATATATGATCAGAGGTTGGAATCCCGAAGCTAGTAATGAGAGCACCAATGCCTTCACTATCACGAGGCCCAGAGGCATCCCTCAATCAGAAGCAGCAACCAACGCTGCTGCTATAACGTGTCTTCTTATTGATGCTCATTGCCAGGTTGGTTTGGAAGGGTGCAAAGCTATTACCCCGCGTGTGCTACCGGATGCTGCCAAACAGCTGGCTTTAAAGTTTTTCCGGTTCCTATCCAAGCCTCCTAAAAATCCCTCCCAGACTTAAGTTATATTTTATTTTAACTATTAAGGTTATGTTTTCATTTTTTTTTTAAACTCTAACGCATATCCCAGATCACATTTGTTTTCTACAACTTTTTAATCACTTTGTTTCCCTTAAACGTTCACTGTCTTCGTATATGTTAAACGAGATAAGTAGGTCTAATAATTGTTATGCCATCTACCTATTATATTTACCTCTTAAACTATTATTTCGTATCAATATATCACCAGTAATTTTAAACAACCTCTGGCATTTTTAAACACATATATGAGATCTAAATATGTTACTCCAATATGTTAAATGTAAACATATATCGTTACCGGTTAACTAACTTCATTAACGTCAAAGATTTTAGTTTCCAGACATGACAATGGAGGGCAATACACTCTCCTCACTGATCGTACATTACATATTTCATTAATCATGAAGAGCTTTGGGGAACAGTAGTATCATATTACATATCCAAAAGCAAAAGGTCGCCCCAGATCAGACCTTCAAAAACAAACACTCATTCCATTTCACCTCCGCCGAATAACTAGCCACTCCTTCTAGATAGGTGTTTTACAGGTGGTGCGGTTGTGATCCGTACCGCCGCATCTGGTACAAGTCCTCCTCCGTTTACACGCACCAGTTCGCTGTCAAGATAGTTCTTAACGGTTAACTACAACAATACATGAAACTATTTTCTGTTAAGCTTATCAAGTAATGTTGGAAATGTTACCCTGATCTCTCCGGCTGATTGAATCCTTCTCTTCCTAGGCCTTCCAGCTGCCCTGCGTTTGGTCGGTGGGTACAGGTTGATACTTGGTGACTCAGTTGCGGTGACCATGTTGATGTTCACCGGGTTTATGCTTCCTGCGTATGCTTTAACCCAGTATTGGTTGGTGTATTCCTCAGCTAATAAAGTCTCGATTTTAAGGGGTCTATTGATAGCAGCGGCGACAGCGTGGACAAAAGGAATACGGAGCTTATCAAATTCTTTGCAAGAGCAAGTCTTCCTTTCAAGATCAACCCTATTGTACACTCCCACGTTATCGTGTATTTCGTACTCCTCGTTGATGATATGCCGGACATTGGCACCTGATGCAAAATTAAAGTTATGAGACAACATAGCAGTTACCTTCGGAGTTACCTCGCTAACATTAGCGTTAGCGGCCGCACGTCTGGTGGAAAACCAACCCATTAGCATTGTCCTAATGTACTCCAAAAGAGCTACTATAGGATACCCTCTTGCTTCTGCCAATGCAGCGTTAAGTGACTCAGCTAGGTTGCTAGTCATTACGTTGTACCTTTCACCCTCGAAATGCGCCTTACTCCAGTGCTCTAACCCAACCCGAATAAGGTAGTCTGCGCAAGCAATGTCCACTGACTTTATTTCGTTTAAGTGGACATAGAAGTCCTCCAACTTATATGCTCTAGCTGCTCGTCCAATCAGATAGAGTAAGTGCTTTTTCTTGAAAATAGTCTGGACAATCCTCTGGAGATGAAGAATACAAGCGCAGTGATGTGCCATTGGATAGACCTGTAGGTACGTCATACATTGATCGTTAAACCTTATTTCATTACCTTCGTTAATATACTTATTAACGATCACTACATGAATTAACCGTTACGTTAGCACATATGCTGATAATAATCAGAATATCCAATAATGTATTTTAATAATACTCACCCTTCTTATTCCTGAGTAGATTGCACTGTGCCGATCAGACACAAACACTAGCGCCTCCGAATCAGATACAACCTGAGAAAGTTGTCGGAAGAACCAAGTCCAAGCTTCATCATTCTCACTATCTACTATCCCAAAACCTATTGGAAAAATCTGGTAGTTCCCGTCCTGAGCACTTGCAGTTAGAAGACACCCTGAATACTTGCCTTTAGGTGTGTGCAATCAATGATGATAACCTTTCTCATATAACTATACCCTTGGATGCTTGCCGCGTAGGACAAGAAGACATATTTAAATCGCTGAGCACCTTCTGCCATGGGTGTGATTTCCAGTGGCACAACTGATCCCGTATTAGTTGTCAACACCATCTGCAGGTATGAAGGCAGGGTCTGGAATTATCCCGCATCATTCCATGCACCTTCGCTAACAGCTATCTCTCTCGATCTCCAAGCTTTCCAGTACGAAATAGGGAAAATGTGGTCGTGTCGTATTATGTCCCTAATTGCTCCTGGTCTCGGCCCCCCTTTTGCAGCCGGTCCATACCTTTGTTTTATCATTTCTCCAACAAACTTAGCATTTGCATGGTGGCGGAATTCCCATCTATCGCCCAATGAGCATGTATGTACCAGATTCAATGTCCTTATCTGAAAGTTCTCTTACCAGGCCATTTTCGCGGCATATACTCTCCATGCACACGTTGCTCCTCTGCACTGGAGTAACATTTTTCCCGATTCTGATTTTTTCGTCAGGAAGCGGAACTTGTTTGTGATTGCATCGAGTGTCATGTGGATCTTGAAGGTCTCTCTGCTCTCAAATACTTTTCCAATATGTAGATTTCCAGTGACTCCATCCCCTCTCCTTATACAGTCAAAAATATCCGATATTAGTTAACTCTATTATAATTCTTAAGACCAACAACATTTCCAAACCATAAAATCTGATTGTTTTCCAAATACCTTCAGCGCTACCCTCTTCTGCTGGTCGGTTCACACCGTCTTCCTTTACCGAGCATTTCTCTCTATTGCCGGAAGCATCGGCAAAATCAGCTAAAAGGTTTCGGATCAAACTCATACCATCGCCGGCTCTGCTAATCATTTCATTAACACCTAAGTTCAACTATAACTGTGTCGCCTACCCTGTACCTACATAACTTTTATTAACGCCTAAAATTAAATGTACAGTTTTATGTTTAAGCGCGCAAATAAACAGAACCAACTCTGCCTAACTTGCATTACTTACCCATACCCTCTATTAGGGATGTTAATACGGCTACCCGCGCCCGTTTAGACTCTGCCCGTTTAGGTCCTACCCGTTTAGGCCCGTTTAATGTCAAGCCCGTTAATGTTGATTGTGCCCGATTAGCCCGTTTTAGGCCCGTTTAAGTTTTTTGTGAATTCTATTTTTTTGTCAATAACCTTTTGTTATATCTTAATATAATTTTAAATTAGATTTTATAACTTTATAATAAATAGAAATTCAAATTAAAGCAAAAGTTGAAGAAAAAAAATCTATTTTACTTTTGTTAAATATTAATTAGTTTATAATATTATACAAATATCAACAAATTTTAGTAGGTTTTAAACACAATTATAACCTAAATCATTTTCTGGAAAAAAAAAGAAACTATATATAATATAACAATTTTGTTTCAAAAACACAAATATATTAAAAAAAAATTTGAAATTTTTTTTAAAAAAAAAGTTAAATTCGTTTTTAAAATAATTTTTTTTTAAAAAAAATATCTTAAACGGGCCTAAATGGGTACCCGTTTATTTAATAAGTACGTCCATTAACGAGACGGGCCTTATTTTATGATTCTACTTAAAAGGTCAATATTATCTCTTCAAGTAATAGAATTATTGATATCAAGACAGAATATAAAGGGAAGATGATTTCTATCATTTGTTTATGGAGAACCAAATCAAAGTCTCAGAGAGCAGGTTTGGGAGAGACTCACGAGATTAGGAATTACTAGAGATGAACCATGGTTCATTATCGGTGACTTAAATGAGATTATAGGTAATCATGAAAAACAAGGAGGAGTTCTCAGGCATGCAGACACCTCTCTCCATTTCAATAATATGATAGAGAATTGTGGTTTGATGGAGTTTCCAAATCTAGGTAACTCTCTCTCTTGGAGTGGACGAAGGACAGGACAAACTATTAAGTGTTGGCTAGACAGAGCGCTGCCAAATAATGAATGGCATAATTTGTTTTCTTGTTCTTTTGTTGAATATTTGGGTATGATCGGTTCTGATCATTGACCGATAGTGGCATCGATAGAGGATAAAGTTCTTAAATTTTGGCGGCAATTTAGATTTGATAAGAGATGGATTGGTAAAGATAGGTTGATGGAATCTATTGAACGAGGGTGTGGGCTACACAGAGAGATGGAGGACAAAGGGGTATAGTAGATAAGATTCATAACTGCCGACGTGCAATTTCTGTTTGGAGAAAGGATAACCCATCGTATGGGAACGAGAAGATAAAAAAAATTACAAAAGGCCTTGGAGGAGGTTCAAAATGATATGCTAAAATCGCATGATGAGGTGATTGAGGTAACACGGAAATTGAAAGAGGCATATCGAGACGAAGAATTATATTGGGAACAAAAGAGTAGGACTTTGTGGCATACATGTGGATATAGAAGTACAAAGTTTTATCATGCTTTGAACAAACAAAGACCTATACAAAATAGGATTATTGGGTTATATAATGAGGATGGAGTTTAGATTAATTAAGAAGCTGATATTGAAGGAGTGGCGGTCAAATACTTCAATGATTTGTTCCAGTCCACTTCCCCGTCAGAGTTTGATAGTTTCTTGAAGAAGTTCCACAACTGGTTACAGCTACCCAAAATAGTAGGTTAACGGCTTTGGCATCGGAGGAAGAAGTTAGGACGGCACTTTTTATGATGCATCCAGAGAAAACTCTGGGTCCAGATGGTATTACGGCTTTATTTTATCAACAATCTTGGTCCGTCATTAAAGTGGGTGTGGTTAATATGGTTAATGAGTTTCTCAATTCGGGGTCGCTCGATGATAGATTGAACATGACAAATATTTGTCTCATACCTAAAAAAGTTAGGGTGAATAGGATGATGGAATTAAGACCCATTAGCCTTTGTAATGTCGGATACAAGATCATATCTAAGGTTATGTGTCAACGTTTGAAGATGTTATTGCCAAAGCTTATTTCAGAAACACAATTGGCCTTTGTTTCAGGCAGGCTTATTACTGATAATAGTCTTTTTGTCCAGGATATGTTTCATGGGCTGCATACAAATAATGCATGTAAGAAAAGATTATGGCGATAAAAACTGATATGAATAAAGTTTATGATAGGGTAGAATGGGCTTTTATGGAACGGTTATTACTGAAAATAGGTTTTTGCCCAGATTGGGTTGCAAGGGTGATGACATGCATTTCGTGGGTTACATATAAGGTTTTACTAAATGGTCAACACAAGGGGAGTATTGTTCCAGGATGAGGGCTAAGACAAGGGGATCCACTATCTCCATATTTATTTATTTTATGTACTGAAGCTCTAATTGCAAATTAAAGAAGAAGAAGGAGAGAGAAAAAAGATTAACATGATTAAAAATATCACGTGGAGGACTTGCGGTTTCACAACTGCTCTTCGCGGATGATAGTTTATTCTTCTATAAAGCAAATGTGGTTGAATGTGATATTATCTTTAAGCTCCTTACAAACTATGAAGCAGTTTCAGACCAACTAATTAATTTTGATAAATCTTCCCTGCAATTTGATCATAAGGTACAAGATTTACAGAAGTTGGAAATTCAAAATAAACTTGGCATTTCTAAGTTAGGAGGTATGGGAAGTTAG
This sequence comes from Eruca vesicaria subsp. sativa, assembly GCA_932364175.1. Classification (NCBI taxonomy): domain Eukaryota; kingdom Viridiplantae; phylum Streptophyta; class Magnoliopsida; order Brassicales; family Brassicaceae; genus Eruca; species Eruca vesicaria. Next base: position 42,972 of record CAKOAT010135710.1, read on the forward strand.
GAATAGCAGAAAGTTTGGGTGGACCAAAAACACAAATTTTCAGATTTCTGAATAAAGAGATTAATAATAAGGTAAATAGTTGGACAATACGGTTTCTGACTAAAGGTGGGAAGGAAATAATGATCAAATCAGTGTCTTTGGCAATGTCAAATCATGTCATGTCTTGCCATAGATTGCAAAAGGTGGTCACTAAGAAGATTACAAGGGTAATCTCTCACTTCTGGTGGAGTAATGGTGGAAATAAAAAAAGGTATTCACTGGTTTTCATGGGATAAGGTTTGTCTGTCTAAGGAGGAGGGTGGTCTTAGATTTCGTGATCTCCAAGATTTTAATATGGCTATGCGGGCCAAAAATTATGGCATTTGATAGAAAAACCAGAGTGTTTATTTTCAAAGGTGTTCAAAGGTAGATATTTTCAGAATACTGATCCATTGGATCCTGACAGATCTTACTCACCCTCGTATGGTTGGAAAAGTATCTTTTCAGCTTGATCTCTGGTAAATAAAGGGCTAATCAAAAGAGTTGGAATGGGACAAACCATATCTGTATGGAATGGTTCTTGGATTCCTACTCCTCGCCCGAGGTCAGCTAAACCAAAACTTTAGACTCACGTCTTGGACATTTCTTTAAAGTTGGATCAGTTTATTGATCCTTGAACTACATCTTGGAATGTGAATTTGCTTAATGCTTATGTCCATCCAGATGATGTTAAAATTATCAGGGGCTTGGCTATAAGTCGGAATGGTAGGCACGATTCATATGGGTGGTCCTTCACAGAATCAGGAAAATATACTGTTAAATCAGGATATAAAGTGGAGTCTTTAATTTCAGATAAGCATCAAGAGATAGTGCCTTCTGGGCCAGATATTAAACCCCTATTGGCCTTCTCTTGGAAACTTAATTGTGCTCCAAAATTGAGACATTTTGTTTGGCAAATTATTTCAGGTACTTTACCGGTTGCAAGAAATTGGAGAGCACGCGGTATTAATTGTGATACTCGGTGCACTTTGTGGTATGGAGGACGAGTCGATAAATCATGTTCTATTTGAATGTCCCCCAGCTTTACAAATTTGGGCATTATCAAAAATTCCCTCTCCTCTTAATATTTTTTCAACCTCTTCGGTGTTTACTAATATGGATTATCTTTTTTGGAGGATACCAAAAGATTATGATTTTAGTTATTTTCCATCGATATTGTGATACATCTGAAAAATAGGAATAACAAAGCTTTTAATAACAAAGTTGGAAACCCCAGGAAATTCTGAGAATTGCTGAAGTGGAAGCAGAGGTATGGGGCAGAGGCCAAGCTTACAATTCCAGATATGCAACCAAGGGTACCATGTGCTTTCGAATGGGAAACATCAGGACATTCAAGGATTTGCTTTATTGATGGGGCGTGGAAGGAAAACAATAAATTCTCAGGACAAGGATGATACTTCAGAGAGGTGGGTTCTGACGCGACAATGATGGGGGAGATGAATCTCCGAAGCAGCTTATCAGCTTTACATGCAGAGTGTGAAGCTTTGATATGGGCTATGAAGTGTACGAATACCTTTGATTCTTTAGACGTAGTTTTTGCAACAGGCTGTTCTCAATTGCTGAAGATGGTGTCCTCACCTGAATGGCCAGCTTTTGCTATACACGTGAAGGAGTTCCGAAGCAGTAAGACTTTCTTCCCTATCTTCACGATTCGACATATACCAAGAGAAAATAATTCAGTAGCGGACAAGCTTGCACGAGGTGCTCGGTGTTCCTCTTCAGATATGTTCAATGTTGATTCCATACCACTGGTGTTACTATCTGAACCCGCAAGACATGTATCATAGTTTAGTTTATTTGTGGTCAAATAAAATAAAATAAAAGATTCGTATATAAAGCAGTAAACCGAAATAAAATAGATTCCTAGAAAACATGCATGGTTTGCTATTAAATGTTTTCTATCCATGATTCTATGCATGTCTTATTTAGGTTCACCAAACATAATAACCAATAAACATTTACTTAATCATATCTATATTATTAAAACAGAAACATCACAATTTTTTCGAGATAAGATTTTTAAGTTGGACCTCACATTATTAAAGTAATATTATTTTTCTAATTAGTCTTATTACGATATGATATGATACTTTGCGAGTATCTATTCGTTAGGAAGTTACTATTATTTCGGTATCTTAAAATTAATAAGAAGATAATTATACTTCATGTTTAGGAAGTTAGTCATATATTTAACTATTAAATAACAATTAATTTAGATATATACATTCTTATTCTTTAGGAATATCTCCAGTATATGTGTTTTTTAAACAAAAAATCTCGGTTACAATTAAAACTTTTGATTTGTTATTAATTATAAAGAACAATTTCAATTTTTAACAAATAATTCTTATGTTAGCTTCAAAAAAAATATAAATAAGAATTAAAAAAAATTTTACTTGGATAAAAAAAATTACTTAAAAGTTAAATTCTAAAAGTTAATTAGTATTTATAAAATTTGGTTAGATTATTACTAATTATGCTTGATATTTTTACAGTTACAAATTTTGTGGGTTATTCTTTGAGGCGTACAAAATAATTATCATATAAAACTTAAATTGAAATTTTTTTTTGATCATTTTTATTATAAAATATTAACATAAACATTAATCAACATGAAACAAATTAAAAAAGATTAATTATACCTAAATTCAGTTTTAAATCTTTTAAAATAAACATAACCAGTTCTACTATTTTGATTTTCATATGAACATAATTATTATAATTTTGGATTTCATATCGGCTACTCATCGGCTTAAACTGTTAGTTTCAGATTTTAGCGATTTTTGTGGATTTTATCGGACTTTTAAATAATAGATTCGTTAAAATCAAAACCAAGATATATCGAATCACCGGGTTTACCAATTTGACCACAGGTTCAAATCGGGATTAAAACGATGATTTGAAATTTAATAAAACATTTGTAACATTCTTAAGTCCGGGTCAAAATCATTGAAATTTAATAAATTACATTTATTTATTTTATAGAAAATTATATACAATATACATCTATAAATATAATTATATTTTAAATATTTTAAAAATGTATAGTGGATCCGTATCTAGATATCCAGACCTAAATTTCACTATCCGGATCCGTAAACTCACTATATGATCCGGACCCTCGGATATCCGTTTATTAAGAGCGGATCGGAACGTACCCAGAGCAGATAACGGATAGCGGATATTAAGTCTTAGGTCTAATCAGAAGTAACTAAACTCTCAACCAATCATCAAAACGCAAACAGTTAAGTTTAACTTTAATTTGGCATTTCGAACAAACGTACATAATTAGTGTTTTCATTGCACAGTTATATCTACGTAATACTCTCTTGACCATTATTAATATAAAAAACAGTTTTGATACTTTTCTTTAAATACAAAATAGAATTAGACAAACTCCAAACTATATAAATCTAAATTATATAGAATATATCCAAAAAATAAAACTCGTGCAAGTGCGCGTGTCATGATCTAGTTATGTTTTTAAAACAAAGAAAGATAAAAATAGACAAGAAGATAATAGTAACTATAAATAAAAAATTAAATGTTATTAATGCTGTCAGCAAAACCCTAAATACTAAATCATAAAAAAAAAAAATCTAAACTCTAAATCCTAATCACTATATCCTAAATCATTGGATAAATCTTAAACCCTTGAGAAAGTTCTAAAGCTTTGGATAAATCTTAAATTCTAGGGTATAAGGTTATGATTTTCCGACCCTAAATTCTAAATAATAAAACAACTAAATCCTAAATTTTAATCACTAAACCCTAAATCTTTGGATAAAACCTAAACCTTTGAAAAAATCCTGAATATTTGGATAAATCCAAAATCTTAGTTATTAGGTTTATGGTTTTGCTGATGACATTTAGATTTAGTGTTTAAAATTTACGGTTTAAAGTTTTACTGACAACGTTAACAACATTACTTTTTTTAGTAATTAATGCAATTTATGATTATTATTTATATTTTTCTATAAATAGAATATGAATTGGTAAATTTTAATTAGCTATTAGGCTAGTGGTGAATCTAACGGAAAAATCTAAGAATAAGTCTGTTAATTGACTTGAACATTAAACCATAAAAGGAATCGGTTAATACAAGTTATATTGAATTATAGACATCACAGTATTATAAGCTGTTTTTATTGGTTGAAGTAAAAATGTAGAAAATAATTAAAAATACTTAGTAAGAGAATGGCATACCTTTATAAATCTTACAATATTAAAAGGGGAATATGAGCTCCAATGAACCTATCCACGTGTATTAAAAATTCAAACCAATTAGAGAGTTATAAATTGACACGTCATTGTTGCTGCGTAAAATTTGGGCTTTTGTGTGGGTTCTCTTTAATATATCGGACCAGCCCAACCGAAGCCAACAAACCTATTTCACCTTGAAGCTTGAGAGTCTCTCCTTGACGTTTCCACTTCATCTTCTCCAATGACTGATCTTAATCCCGTTACCTTCTCAATCAATGATGATACTACAATTAACCTTCAATGTTCTGTTCCACCACCCCATGATCCATATCCTATATAAAGCTGTATCTCTAAACCTAAATCCATCCTAAATCAAAAACGTACTCTGCAGAAGCTACTTCCATGGCAATGAAATCCTCCGGGAATTCTCATCTCACCACCGCAAAATCTCCCTTCGCGATCTATTTCAACGACATTTTACCAGGATCAGCTGAGTCAGAGCTTCGATTTCGGGTAATCCGTTGTTGGCAAGAAACATAGCGAAAGATGGGGCCTTTATTGGGTTAGAGACCCTACTCATCGTTGAACAGGTCTGAGTTCCAATCCCCAATTTTCATTCCATCATTGTCTAAACCAACCTCATAAAACCATCCTCCAGAATTTCAAAGTAGAAGCAACTTACATCCTCCAGAATTTTCAATTGTAGTGTAAGAAGCTAATAAAGTCGGTTTATTCAGGCACCTGATGAAGAGTTTGAGGTGTATCTTAGGCATCTTATCAGCGAGCAGTGCACATGTGACAGGAATGAAGGGAGTTCAGTATTGAGAATTAAACTTTTTAATGGATTTATTAATAAGTTAACCTTCAATTTTCTGTTCCACCACCCCATTATCCTTATCCTATATAAATCTGTATCTCTAAACCTAAATCCATCCTAAATCAAAAACGTACTCTGCAGAAGCTACTTCCATGGCAATGAAATCCTTCGGGAAGTCTCAGCTCACCACCGCAAAATCTCCCGTCGCGATCTATTTCAACGACATTTTACCAGGATCAGCTGAGTCAGAGCTTCGATTTCGGGTAATCCGTTGTTGGGAGGCAAGACACATAGCAAAAGATGGGGCCTTTATTGGATTAGAGACCCTACTCATCGTTGAACAGGTCTGAGTTCTAATCCCCAAATTTCATTCCATCGTTGTCTAAACCAACCTCATAAAACCATCCTCCAGAATTTCAAAGTAGAAGCAACTTACATCCTCCAGAATTTTCAGTTGTAGTGTATGAAGCTAATAAAGTCGGTTTATTTAGGCACCTGATGAAGATTTTGAGGTGTATCTTAGGCATCTTATTAGCGAGCAGTGCACATGTGACAGGAATGAAGTGAGTTCAGTATTGAGAATTAAACTTTTTAATGGATTTATTAATAAGTTAACCTTCAATGTTCTGTTCCACCACCCCATGATCCTCATCCTATATAAAGATGTATCTCTAAACCTAAATCCATCCTAAATCAAAAACGTACTCTGCAGAAGCTACTTCCATGGCAATGAAATCCTCCGGGAAGTCTCAGCTAACGACCGCAAAATCTCCCTTCGCGATCTATTTCAACGACATTTTACCAGGATCAGCTGAGTCAGAGCTTCGATTTCAGGTGATCCGTTGTTGGGAGGCAAGAAACATATCAAAAGATGGGGCCTTTATTGGGTTAGAGACCCTACTCATCGTTGAACAGGTCTGAGTTCTAATCCCCAACTTCATTCCATCGTTGTCTAAACCAACCTCATAAAACCATCCTCCAGAATTTCAAAGTATAAGCAACTTACATCCTCCAGAATTTTCAATTGTAGTGTAAGAAGCTAATAAAGTCGGTTTATTCAGGCACCTGATGAAGAGTTTGAGGTGTATCTTAGGCATCTTATCAGCGAGCAGTGCACATGTGACAGGAATGAAGTGAGTTCAGTATTGAGAATTAAACTTTTAAATGGATTTATTAATATCTTAAAGGCAAATTAGCTAAAAACTTATATAGCATCAGAGAGAATCGCTTTGATATGTTTTTATGTATACATTGTCCGCACCAAGTTGATTGCTTTGGTAATTTTCAGATGGCTCAGTTACCGGAAGAAATTACTGAACTACTGCATCATGAAAAGCTTTCGGTGCCATTGGTAGGTGCCTCTCACAACGCCACTTGAAGTTCCAAATTTTGTTTCAGTACACTGATCAATTTTGTGTAGATAAAATGCCGCAATGTGATTGATCTTGCTGCTACCAACACTGAGGAGCTCGAGAAGGAGTTGGAATGTCTGACCGAGCTAACTAAATTGGGTGGAAGTACATCACTCAATGAGCTATATGCGTCAAGGCGCTTGATGACATCTTTGACATATGTCTGTTTTACTTTTCATTCCATCGTTGTCTAAACCAACCTCCTAAAACCTCAATTATTTCACAAAGCAGAAGCAACTTACATCCTCCATTATTTTCACGCTGCCAAAAGCAAGGAGAATTATGGCATTGCTGATCAGAGTTTAACAGGTACCGTTGCAATCAAAAGAGTATGTCTTTACTGTTATAAAGATCACGACCTCAAGTACTGCAAATCTTACCCTGTTTTAAAAACACTTTTGCAGTGGGACCAAGCTGTACATTTGGGACCAAGCTGCAAAATATTCTTTAGAAGAATTTCACATCCACTAAAAACAGTGCCACCGTCCTTATGGTCACAACTGTGAACCCAAAAACGTCTAGCAGGTAATCAATTTTACCCTTTAGCATAACCAACCCACTGCTGATTTTACCATTTAGTGTTTTCCCATGTTCGCCACATCAAGTCAAACTTCAAATAAACTGTGTCAACGTTCTCATGTTTACGATTTCTCATTTGTAGATTAGATTTTCATTACTCAAAACTCACCAAGTTCATCTTAATGTCTAACATTAATTTAGTTTGCTGTTCACACGACCTCTGTATCAATGCTTAATTGTTTCCAAAAAACTTAAGTTGCATTTGTTTTCTCATATCTCATTAAGTTCAGGCTGGTGTCTAACATACAATTACGTCCCGGTTCAAGTAATATGTGCTCATCTTGACTTTATGAATTTTTGGCCATTCATGAAACAGTGGCACTAACATGTGCTTTGAATGCGCTAACCAAAAACAGAGAATTTAGTTCTCAGTTCGATTGTCGTCCTTACTTGTCTTTATAGACAAAGATGTCCAGCCCACGATTGATTACTTCCAACTGGTTAGTAATTTCAGAGACAACAGTGTTGACTTTGTCAATTCCAGGTACTTTTCTATTCACTCTTCTCTTGATTGAACCTGACAAACCTTTTCTTTTGTAAATGGTCTCAGGTTGAGTTCTAACCTAGAGATTGCTAAGCGGGTTAATGCAAATGAGGTTACTAGGGCTGAGACAATGAGAATTGGCCAAATCTTTGCTTACATCATCAAGCAGAAATATTCCCAGGTAAAATAAAAGCTTACATAACTCTGTAAATAAAAAAAACAATTATATGTAAATAACGTATTGCTGGAAGCTTCTTTCGACAATTGATAATGTTGATCGTGACAGTGCATGGTATTATATTTCCTGCAGCGGTTGTCAAAGTAAAGCCACCAAAAGCCCTTCTTCGTTTGATGTGCGCCAAGTTTGACAACACTAACGTTGCTGGTGTAGCAAGGTCTGAACTCTAACCTCGCAACTCTATATTTAATTTTTGTAGAGTTTGATTTTTGTTTTTATTCGCAAGGGTCGTTAAAAAGATATCTGTCTATGACAATAATGACCACGCCATTTGTGTCTTACTTGGTGACGCAGGACATGAGTTAGCAGAGAAAAATGCTGCGGAATTGGTTGACAGCTACTTGGAGGTAACTAGCCATCAACTTAGAACCCTCTCCCAGGTCATTAGAACTCACTTTATTCCTCTTTGAATTTTTTAGGCTAATCAAGAATTTGGTGCTGGCCATGAGAGGCCTGCCCCCAAGCTTTGATCGACACCATTGGGCAAACACATATGTTCAGGATGAAGGTGTCTGACCTCAACTTAACATGAAAGATTCAGACTATAACTGTTACTAAGATTATTTCACTGGAAGTTCTACCACCTGTACCAACTCCAACTAAAATCCCACTTGATGTGGATGATGATGGACGTGCCTTCTGCAAGTTTCGTTACTGGCTCTGGATTCAATGCTGATAAGGGAAATGAAAGTACCAGTAACAGGATGAATCACAAAAGTCTAAGTGTTTTGAACATTGAAACTAGACGTTAAACAACTCAATCCATACGATGCAATTTTCAGTCAAGACTAAGCTTTCCAACTAATTATAAACTTCCGATCTTGCTTTGGTTTAACATTTGCAAACATTATGCTTTGGTTTAAATACATATATGTTGCATTAGTCATTTGTTGATGAATCTTTTTTTATAAAAATTGGTTCTTTTTAAAGGATGCTTAATATACAAAAGAATATCCTATATCACAATTAAAATAACACACAAACCCCCTTAAAAATACTATTGTCAAACCGTCATCACTGCTCATCACCTTCACTTGGCGATATTATCTGAATGGACCTAAAACCTGTTTTTACAGTTCCTTTAAGATTGTTAATAGATCTTTATGAGCAAGTCTATATAAAGATTCAACATGTTTTCCTGATTGGTCATAAGTTTATATATTATATGATGTTTGACTTTAACTTTAATATTATATGATTGGTAGTGTTACGTTTCCTTTGATTACAGTTGCACAGAAAAGCGGTAAAACCTTATACTATATATAGTCCCATACAGGGAAATAAAAATAAAACAATAATGTTAACTCTTTCTGATCATTAATTTAAAGTCTTCCACTGTATTTATTAAATTGTCATCTTTTCTGTCAGTTTTCTTGTGCATTCAATGCTTAATCACATATTACAAACCCTAAAACTTAAAAGGAATGGCGGCTAGGGTTTGCGAGGGCGATTTTGGGTTAGCGAGATTGGAAAGTCAAGATTCTACGATGGAGGATATTGGGGCTAAAGGGAGACAACCGGGTGATCCACCGGAGACCTCAGGACTGTCTGCTCCAGGTGTATGGGTTCAGAAAGTTGTAGGAAGCAACGAAGGAGGGATGCTGATCCCGGAGGAGGTTGTTGGAGAAGAATTTGTGGAGTCTAGGGTAAAACTGGATTTCCCACATGGTGAGGATGGTGAACCGGAGATAACGATAGGGGAGGAGGTGTTTGTGGCTATGAATAGTTTATGGAAAAGATGTATGATCGTTAAGGTTTTGGGAAGTAATGTTCCCATAACGAGCGTACTGAGAAAAGTTAAGGAACTATGGAAACCGACAGGAGCGATGTACGTCATGGACCTTGCCAGAAGTTTTTTTATGGTTCGATTTGAGAAGGAAGATGAGTATATGAATGCATTAACCGGTGGTCCATGGAGGGCTTTTGGTAGTTACCTTATGGTGCAAGCTTGGTCTCCGGACTTTGATCCGCGGAGAGATGAGATAGAGACAACTCCAGTGTGGGTCCGCATTGCCCATCTCCCTGTGAATTTTTACCATAAAACAATTCTAATGGGAATAGAAAAAGGGCTAGGACATCCGATCGGAGTAGACTTGACAACACTCAAGTTCGAGAGAGCCAGGTTCGCGAGAATATGTGTGGAAGTAAACTTGAAGAAACCGTTGAAAGGGTCGGTGCTTATCAATGTGGAACGATACTTCGTATCTTATGAAGGAATTGCGACCATATGTTCGAAGTGTGGCTTGTATGGGCATCTTGTTCACACGTGCCCAAGGAATACTACGGAGAGAGCAATTGAGAAGGTGGCTAACCCGGTGGCGGTTACCCAAACAAATGTTAACCAAGAAAATGGTAAACAGACAGATATGGAAGCAGAATTTACACAAGTGCGACCAATGAGGAAGAATGTTGAGAGCCAGAGCCACACAAGAGGTACTATGAGACAGACTAATGGGAAAGGGGTAGTGGCAAATAAGAACACAGAACCCCGCCAGGGAGAAAGAGTGGACAGAACCAGGGTCTCAAATAGGTTTGATAGTCTGGCAATAAGGGGGGAGATGGAGGAGTCAAGGAATGATGTCGGGAGAGAGGATGGAAATAAAGAGAATGAGAATAACATGAATAGGAGTACTGGAGCAGGTACAAGTAAAGGGTATGAAAAGGTCATGGAATTTGCAGCTACAGAAGGAAGGGGAACCACCAGCAGACCCGTGCAGGCCTTAAGGAGCGAGGAACAAATAATAGAAGAAGCCCATTAGTCCAGAAACTGGGTCAGACATCATTTGGGCCTACACGAGGCCTGGTATTTGGTCCAGACAAGGCGGAATTTGGTTTATCGTCTAGTGGAAAGAGGTTGAGAGTAGAGAAGGATAACGTCGGCCGCCCAGGCGGTGCGTTCTCCGGAGATAAAGGAATTAATGGAAGCGAGAAAGAATTGGAGTGTGGTGGATCAGAGCAAATGTCCGGAGCAGATCGAATCAGGGAACAATGTGACCCATGGGGTTTCAGGTTCTCGTGGAGATGAGAGCTCGACAGGGGAGGAGGCATAACGTTTTGCCCCGGTGATTTTATTTATTGAAAAAAAGTCGTGATAAAGTGCATACTTTGGAATTGCAGGGGGGCAAATAAACCTCAGTTTCCCCGTTCAATTAGATATTTATTGAAGAAATTCAGCACAGATGTTTTGGCTGTTTTTGAAACACATGCTGGTGGAGCAGCTGCGGGAAGAATCTGTCAAGGTTTGGGGTTTGAAAACTCATTTAGAGTGGACGCATGTGGCCAAAGTGGTGGACTATGGCTGTTATAGAGGTCTGAGATAGGAGAGATGGAGGTAGTGAAGGCGTCAGATCAGTTCATTCATGCTAAAATTGGGAGTGGGAATGAAGTAATTAACCTGATCGTAGTGTACGCGGCGCCTACTCCAAGTCGTCGGCGTGGGTTATGGGCCGCGTTGGAGGAAGTAATCAACTCGGCAGTTGGTCCGGTGATAGTTGGAGGTGACTTTAACAAAATCGTGAGATTGGATGAGAGAAGTGGAGGTAATGGTCAACTTTCAGAGGATTCGCTAACATTCGGGGACTGGATAAACAACATGTCACTGATTGATATGGGGTTCAGTGGAAGTCAATTTACTTGGAAGAGAGGAAAGACGGTGAGTACCTTTGTGGCTAAAAGACTTGATAGAGTCTTATGTTGTGCTCAGGCAAGGCTCTAATGGCAGGAAGCGAAAGTCTCGCATCTACCTTTTTTGGCCTCAGATCAGGCTCCCTTATACTTACAGCTTATGCCGGAGGTTGAAGGGAATGCGTGTAGACGGCCGTTTCGCTTTGAAGCGGCTTGGGTACAACACAAGGAGTTTAAAGATCTGCTTTCAGCTTCATGGGATAGAGAAATCGATACTAGAGAAGCTCTTGTGAGGTTGGAAGCCAAGCTAAGAAGATGGAATAAAGAAGTGTTTGGGAATGTGCAGCAAAGAAAAGAAACACTAGTTGGGGAGATAAAAGAGATCCAAGAAAGAATTGAGGAAGATCCTAGTGATGCCTTGTTGGACAAGGAAGGGGAGTTGCTCAAAGACCTGGAAGTAGTGCTGGAACAAGAGGAGGTTTTATGGTTCCAGAAATCAAGAGAGAAATGGGTGGCCTATGGGGATAGGAATACAAAGTTTTTTCACATGTCTACAATCATTAGAAGGAGAAGAAACCGTGTAGATATGTTGAGAAACGAGACTAACCAATGGATATCAGATGCTACGGAGCTGGAAGCACTAGCAGTGAACTATTACAAGTCTCTATACTCGTTGGAGAATGTTGACACGAATTCTCAGACCCTGGTGACGAGGAGTTTTGTGGGGATCACGAGCCAGGACTATGGCGACTTAGATCGCCCTTTCTCAGCTGCTGAGCTGGAAAGTGCAGTTAGGAAGATGGGTAGCTTCAAAGCACCAGGACCTGATCGTTACCAATCAGTATTCTATCAGAGATGTTGGGATACAGTGGGACCCTTCGGTGGTTCGATTTGTCCTGAGATTTTTTGAGACTGGAGAGTTGCCGGAAAATACTAATGACGCGCTTGTTGTATTGATTCCAAAAGTGATGAAACCGGAGAGCATTACGCAGTTTCGCCCTATCAGCCTCTGTAACGTGCTATTTAAGATTATAACAAAGGCTATGGTAGGGAGACTGAAGGGAATCATGAAGAAATTGATAGGTCCAGCACAATCGAGTTTCATCCCGGGAAGGCTGAGTGCGGATAATATTGTGGTGGTTCAGGAGGCTGTTCATTCGATGAAAAGGAAGAAGGGTCAGAAGGGTTGGATGCTTCTCAAATTGGATCTAGAGAAAGCGTATGATAGGTTACGATGGGAATTTTTGGAGGACACCCTGAGGGCAGCCGTCCTCTCGGAGGTTTGGGTCCAAAGGGTGATGAAATGTGTGGTTGGTCCCTCGATGAGTATACTTTGGAACGGAGAAAAAACTGAGTCTTTCATACCATCAAGAGGACTTAGACAAGGGTATCTGTTATCTCCGTATTTGTTTGTCTTGTGTATGGAGAGATTATGCCACATGATTGATAGAGCGGTGATGGATAAGAGATGGAAGCCTATAAGACTCTCACAACATGGACCACAACTTTCCCATATTTGCTTCGCAGATGACCTAATCTTGTTTGCTGAAGCTTCAGTGGCACAAATTCGGGCGATCAGAGGTGTGTTGGAGAATTTCTGTAAAGCGTCTGGACAGAAAGTGAGTTTGCCAAAGTCGAATATTTTATCATCGAGTAATGTCTCACATGAAAAAGGGGAGTTGATTAGTAGGGAGAGTGGTATTGCTTCGACTAGAGAGTTGGGTAAATACCTTGGGATGCCAATTCTACAAAAGAGAATTAACAAGGACACCTTTGGCGATATCTTGGAGAAGGTGGCCTCACGATTATCAGGTTGGAAGCAACAAACTCTGAGTCTGGCAGGAAGAATAACAATGACTAAAGTAGTTTTATCATCCATTCCGGTTCACTCGATGAGCACTATATCACTTCCAGCGAGTATACTTGAGAAGCTTGATAGCCTATCAAGAAGCTTCGTTTGGGGAGGGGGCCAGCACTTAATTTCTTGGGATAAGGTTTGTAGACCAAAGGCGGAGGGTGGTCTAGGGAACAGAAGTTCAAGAGATATGAATAAAGCTTTGATAGCTAAGGTTGGATGGCGTTTATTTCATGATGAGGAGGGACTATGGGCCAGAGTCTTTCGCAGCAAGTATATCTTGGGTGATATCCATAATCGATCTTGGATGGTGGTGGGTAGCAATGCGTCGTCCACTTGGAGAAGCGTGATGATGTGAATCAGAGAAGTGATAGCTTAGGGATATAGCTGGGTGCTTGGGAACGGAAGGGATGTAAGATTTTGGACGGATAGATGGCTAACAAAAGAACCTATATTTCTTGAGGCCATGGCGATTCTTCCAAAAGGTTATGAGACCGTTACAGCAAGAGAGTTATGGCTCGAGGGTGGAGGACGGGATCTCGAGCGTATAGTTCCTTTCCTAACTGAAGAGAGACGATTTGAGCTGGCGGCGGTAATTGTGGACACTGTCTCAGGTGTGAAGGACCGCTTAGCTTGGGGAGAAACGCCTAATGGAAAGTTCACAGTCTCTTCTGCCTATGGTTTGATAACAAGAGACGAGATACCACGACAACAAATGGGGAACTTGTTTAACAGGGTGCGGCGTGTGATAGCCCCGGAAAGAGTCAGAGTTTTCCTGTGGTTAGTTGGTAACAAAGCGTTCATGACGAATGCAGAGAGGTATCGAAGACACTTAAGTGGGACTGATGTCTGCGAAATATGTAGAGGTGGGGTGGAAACGATCATTCACGTGCTGCGCGATTGTCCGGTAATGGCAGGAATTTGGACTAGACTTGTCCCTGATGCAAAGAGAGATGTTTTTTCTCTATGTCACTGTTCGAATGGTTGTTCCGGAACCTAAGTGATAATGGTGTTATACAGGGGATTCCTTGGGCTACAACGTTTGCGGTGGCTGCTTGGTGGGGATGGAAATGGAGATGCAGTAATGTATTTGGTGAAAATAAATTGTGGAAAGATAGAGTCAAATTTCTGAAGGATTTGGCCGCTGAAGTGATAGGGGTTAAGAAGTTGGAAACTGAGTCTAGAGTTATCGGACAGAGAGTACAAGTGATGGTAGGATGGAAGCCTCCCCGTGAGAGCTAGATGAAGCTCAACACTGATGGAGCATCTCACGGGAACCCGACACCTGCTGCAGCGGGTGGAGTTCTGAGAAATGAAGCTGGTGAATGGTGTGGTGGGTTCGCGGTTAACATAGGGCGATGCTCGGCTACACTAGTGGAACTTTGGGGAGTTTACTATGGGCTTGTGATTGCGTGAGAGAAAGGTGTGAGACGGTTGGAGGTTAAGGTTGATTCGAAGATAGTGGTAGATTTTCTCAATATAGGAATTGAGGATACTCATCCGCTATCTTTCCTGGTGCATTTGTGTCATGACTTCTTGACGAGGGACTTGTTGGTCCGGTTTGTTCATGTGTTTAGGGAAGCTAACCGCTTAGCTGATGGTTTAGCTAACCTTGCTTTTTCGCTTCAGTTTGGTTTTCATGGTTTTGATGTTGTACCCATGGAGGTTGCTACTTTGTTTCATGAGAATGTTGATGGTGATTTACATCCTCGACTAGCTCGTTTGTAGTCTTCAGTTTTCTTTTAATAAACTTGGGAGTCCTTCTCCCATCTTCTTACCAAAAAAAAATGCTTAATCACATACTTATCTTTACAATATATCTCATGTTGAATTTTTATAACTTTCCACCGTAAGTGTTCGTATTAATTGGCTTGATCTTTCTTTCTTTTTTTTAAAAAAGGGCTTTTGGCTTGATCTTTTTTGTTACGTAATACATGGTAGCTATATAGTCACTAAAACATCGAGGGTCTCAATGATACCATGTAGGACAATTACAGAACAACTGCAGTGCGGTTCTAATAGTAATAAAAATATATAGATTATTGATATATGTAACAGTTTTTGTTACCTTAACGATGGTGTGGTCGGTTACCATTCGGAAATTATAATTTTAAATACTATTGTTTATCTTTTGCTATTAATTAATATAAAAGATATCTCATATTGAACTCTTATAATTTTCCACCGTAACTGTTCGTATTATTTTTTGGCTTGCTATTTTTTTTGAGAAACTGCTTTTGGCTTGATCTTTTTGTTACGTAATACATGGTAGCTATATAGTCACTAAAACCAGGAGCGGATCAAGAAACAATTGTTTTCCGGAGCAGAACTACAAAACCATATTTAATACCTGTATAAATTTGAATTATCAATTGGGACATTATAAAAGATTCAGTACAAAAATACACTAATTTTAAAATTCATGGTGGACAACTGCTCCTCTTATTCATGGTGAGTTCCGCCACTGACTAAATCATCGAGGGTCTCAATGGTACCATGTGAGCAATTACAGAATAACTGCAATGCCGCTCTAATAGTAATAAAAAAATATGTAACAATTTTTGTTAGCGTTAACGATGGTGTGGTCGATTACCAGTCAGAAATTATATTTAAAATACTAATTTTTAATGTTTTGCTGTTATTTAATATGAAAATAGATTAATTAGTTTATAAGATAACAACCGAGCATACAAACATCATTACATAAAGTTATAAATATCAAATCGCAGATTTTTTCCTGTTCTCAAACAATAACAAATTCAAGCTCACACCACATTCCAACCCGTATTTTCTGTGGCTTAAGGCTAAGGAATGTTGCGACCTTAATTATATTTAAGAAAATAAAAATCGTCAATGACTTCAAAAAAAAGAAGAAGATGAGAGTGAGGTTCAATACATGAATTAGAGAAACACCTCTCATATATACCTTATCTCAGAAGATAACAGTTGTGGAAACACATCTAATAAAAACTTCCGACATCATCCAGAGTGTTTTTTATCCTTCTTTTTCGACCACACAGATTGTTTTTATTCTAAACTCATGTTTCTATTTTTAACAAACTAAGAAAAGTAATTTACTACAAAAATGAGAAAATCTACATTCAAACAGAAAAACGGACCGTATCTCCTCTCATATACTATGTTCTACATAGTACATAGTTTATATACATATGATAATTCTGCAATATTTTATATTCACACAACAAAACTAAATATAATATTTAAAAAGTAATTATTCGCACATAGAGCAAAAAACGATCTAGTAATTTTAAAAATTAAAGAAAGAATCTTAGTAGAGATTTTACTTTAATAGTATAAGTATATAAAATTATTATGTTTATCTTTAAATATAGAAATAACAAGTAATTGTTTTCTATATTTTCCGCTAAAATAGAGGAATATATTATATAGATATACATCAGAAAAATATGCTTCTATATGCCTACTAGACTTTGATCCGTGCCTGCGCACGGGTTTAATTTTTCAAAAATATATTACTATTGTTTTTTATATCATTATTATATATCATATTATTAAATCGTATTTTATACGTATTATCATATAATTAATAATATTTTATACGTACTATCATATATATTAGTGCTAATTTACAGATCGACCCACCCGCTGCATGTTGAATCATTTTAAAATTCAAAACTTTGATCTACTTGACGCGAAAATAGAAAAAAATATACTTACACCCACCTTGTTTAAATTTGCGGATAATCCACAGAATTCGTGAGTAACATTAAAAATAATTTTTTTTAAAAACTAAAATAATTTTTTTCTTTTTTATATATTTTTAATTTTTTAATTATTTTAAAAATAAAATCATTTAAAAATAATATTTTTAAAAAACAATTTGCGGGCTGACGGGTACCCGCAGTTTAAATTCAACCGACCCACATAAAATATACTAAACCCACACCCGCACCCGTCCCATATATTTTTTAAATATGTTGATCCGCACCCACCCTGCAGTGGATCAAATAAGATGGGGTCCATGGGTAAAAAGTCAAATTAACAACTTTAATATAAATAATCACATATATTATATTTTAAAAACTTAATGTGAAAAGGAATTGGGCTTTGTATTATTTTATTTCTTATATATATTGAAAACCTTTTTTATAATCGGTACTGGAAAATATTTTAGTATAAATCAATATTTAAATATATGTATATTTTAGAATCAATTTTTGATATAAATTAATTTAAATTATTATTTTGATTTTAAATATGTATATAAAGTTTAAATTTTTTATTATCATAATTTTAAACAAAAGATGTTTTTAGGTAATTAGATTGATCCATTTTCATATTATGTAAAGCTGGCCCAAATAAATATTTTTCATAAGATTTTCAATTTTTCTTAACAACTAAATCCATTTTTTTTTTAATATACTGTAATCCATGTTCCAAACAACTTCCAAATTTACTTCACTTTTAATAATATAGATGTCTATTTTAGAGAAAAAATATATAAATATACATTGGAGATTCTCTTACATGTATCATATTCATGATAGACATTTTTATTTACTATTCAATAAAAAATTTCATTTTTAAAAAAATAAATCTTGAAATTTAGTATTTGAAAACATAAATAACTTTTTCGCCAGATCATCTACATTGAAGGTTGTAACATAATAAAAAATCAGTAATTGGATGAAAGTGTTAAATTATAACTTATAAAGAGTAATATAAGTTATCTTTATATAAGAAGTGTATGAATATAAGTTATCTTTATATAAGAAGTGCATGAAATCTAATAACTTCTGTTAACAAACTAAAACTTTAGTTTTGAGGAATACTACACAACCTAATATATAGCCGGATAACAAAAGATCCTGGTTGTTTTGGCAATGAACCTAAATCAATAAGGGCTGTTTTTCTGAATAAGGAATACATTAGGGGGTGTATTGAACTAGACATTTAGAGTGATTTGAGTTTTAATAAGAATTTAGACGATTTTGATGGTTTTGGGTGATTTAAAGTAGTTGTTATGATTTTGTATTAAAATCTTCTGAAATTGCATCTAAAACTATGAGATTTAGAACTCTGCAGTTATTAAAATCCCAATTCTTAAAAAAATTTCAATAGCAGTGGATTTGATATGATTTTACTAAATTGTTGTTTGAATAACAGAGGATTTTAAATGATTTCAAATGACTTTACATAAATTCCATGTTTAATAACACTAAATTTTAAAGATTTTTTTAAACATACTTAGTTGAATAATAGAAGATTTTAATGAATACATAAAATCTTCTAAAATTATTGATTCAATACACCTCCTAAGTGATTGTATAAGACGCAATATCGGAGATGGTGAAAGTTTAAAACTCAAAAGTGAGTTTGGAGGGAAGCTCCTTTTGTCGTGTTTCTTTTTTTTTTGACATCAAACGGCTGATCTATTACTCAAACTTGAGGTGGTCTGGGTAACCAGACCGGAATAGAACAACCAATGTACACAAGCTTACGATAAAAAAGACCTAGCTGTCTAAGCTAGAGAATCGGAAAAGTCGTTCTGTAATCTAGGAACATAAAAAATCTTGAAGTCAGGAAAGCAGATCCTCAGTGTCAAGAGTTTTTTCCAGTTCAGTTGAGAAGCTGGGCCATGCATGAGGGTTCCTGAGATTCTCGATCATCTCCTTGCAATCAGTTCCAAAGCTCTGACATGGCGAATGTTGAAGCATGTTCTCCATTGCCCACCGCAGTGCCTCCAACTCTGAATGCAACGCCGATTCCACTCTATCAAAATTACGCATCCCCATTAACTGGCTGTTTCGGGAGCTATCATTCAACACCCATCCACATCCACTGAAAAGGTCAGTGGAAGTCTAAGATCCATCCACCATGCATATGTTACCCAGACTTAAGGCTTGGTCTTCATCTATTTCGTTCCCAAGGGAGAATAATATATCCTGCTCATTTGCTTGCATTCAGGCTTGGCACTCACTTTCTGCATAGCACACTACCTCCAATCGGTCTCTATCAATACCTCTGAATAGCTTATTATTCCGAGCCTTCGAAATTTACCAGATTAGCCAAGGATAAGGATCCCTATCCATTTCCGGTTCCATTATGGCATTTTTCCTCCAGAATAGATAGTCCATGTTCGCGTACGTGCTTTGTACCGGAAACAAAGCAGGATTGGTAGGCATAGATGATAACACCCAAAATTTTAATGCAAGTGGACATTCAAAGATTGCATGTGTGATCGTTTCCTCGGGTTCCCCACAACAAGGGCAGTGGTTATCACATCTCATATGTATGTAGTTTAAGATGCTCGTAACAGCCACATGTCCTGTTGTCAATTGCCAAAGATGGCAAATCTTCTGGGGAGCCCTGACCTTCCAAGTATGTCCTTGGATTTTTGTGATACTAGGCTCACGTACAGCAGATTCGTCTTCCTTCATCAAGATATTATGTGCTACTTAGTATCCAGATTTAACTGTATAATGTCCAGTCCTTGTATAGCTCCAGCAGTATGTATCCCGGCGATGTGTGGAGCTAATGGCCATATTATTAATGAGTGGTGTATCAGCTGCAGCTACAAAGTTGTGAAGTCGTCTCTCATCGCAAGTCTTCGTTGTTTGATTAATCAAATCACTCACTCGCATATTCGGATGCAAAATCGGTGTCAATGGGGTTGCTGGTCTCGCAGGTATAGTAGGAATCCAAGGATCTTCCCAAGCTTTACCTTCATAGCCCGAGTGGACTTTTTGTCTAGTACCTAATAGTATTAGTTCTCTTCCAGCCGATATACTTGTCCAAACATATGATGGGCTACTAGAAGTGAGCTGACGCAAAGGCGTACTCAATCGGTAATACCGGCCTCTCAAAACGCGGGCTACCAGAGAATACGGGTTTTGTACCAGTCTCCATAGCTGTTTTGCTAGTAGCGCTATGAACTCATGGATCATCCTAAATCCAATTCCACTTTCTTCTCTCGATAAACATAATTTGTCCCATGTTTTCCAGTGAATGTCCCTTTTTGGGGGATTTAAACTCCACCAAAAATGTGCAATGGCACTAGCTAAATTCTCGCATATCTCCAAAGGGAGAAGAAAGCAAGACATTACATAGGTCGGAAGAGCAAGCAGGATCGATTTCATCATAACTTCTTTTCCCCCTTTAGAAAGCCATCGTCCAGTCCATCCATTCACTCTACTTCTCAGCTTGTCCTTAAGGAAAGCAAAAAGCTTGCATTTGGACCCCCTGATATCCTCCGGTATTCCTAAATATGACCCCATTCCTCCTTCATTTTGGATCCCAAGTGTGTTTTTGATCTCCTGTCTCAGATTCTGCCCGATTCTTTTACCAAAGAGTAAAGAAGACTTATCAAAATTAATGCATTGTCCTGAAGCTTGTCCATATACCTTGACCACTTTCATTACTTCTTCACATTCACGGGGCTCCGCCTTACATAAAAACAGGCTATCATCAGAAAAGAGAATGTGAGATACCGAAGGACACGCACGCGTGATGCGCATCCCCGTTATCTTTCCCTGGTTCTCTGCGTGATTTAGAAAGCTAACGAGCGCTTCCGTGCATAGAATAAAAATGAAAGGTGACAGAGGATCCCCCTATGGTAGACCTCTCTCCGGGACGATATTCCCTCTTGGCTGTCCATTCATGAGGACCTTGTACTTAACTGATGTCACGCATCTCATTATCATAGTTATCCAAACTTCGGAAAATCCCATCTTTCTCATGGTGGCCTCAATGAAGGACCCTTCCATCCTATCATATGCCTTGCTCATATCTGTTTTAATAGCCATCCTTTTGTTACGGCCACTCGGTTTTGTTCGTATGGCGTGGAACATATTCTGAGCTATCATAATGTTGTCAGATATATGTCACCCAGCAACAAAGGCTGACTGGGTCTCTGAAATCCTATCTGGCAGAAACCTTTTTAATCTCTGGCATAAGACCTTAGAGATAATCTTGTAACTAACATTACATAAGCTAATAGGGCATAACTGGCTCATCTGATTTGGATTATCCACTTTAGGAATGAGGCATATGTTGGTATCATTTAGACCGGAGGGCACCATTCTTTCAAAAAGGAACTGATTAACCTTAAGAGTTAAATCATCCTTTACAATATCCCAGAACTTCTGGTAAAACAGGACCGTCATTCCATCTGGCCATGGGACTTTCTCTGGGTGCATCGCGAAAAAGGCCAGTTTAACCGCCCCATTCGGTGACCGGAGCTGTTAAAGTCTCATTATCTGCTGGGGTAATTGTGGTTGACACTTCATATAGTTCCTCCTCTATATCCTCAGGATTTGATGATTGGATGATGTGTATAAAGTAATTTGTAGCAATGGCTACCAATCCTTCCTAATCCTCCACAATATTCCCATCTTCATCCATCAACTAGGTAATCATATTCCTCGCTCTCCTTTGCTTTGTAAGGGCGTGAAAAAATTTAGTATTCCTATCCCATTCCCTTAACCAAAATATCTTACACTTCTGCTTCCAGAACATCTCCTCCACCTTAAGAGCGTCGGATAGTTCCTTAATAGCTGCCGCAATCTCCTCAGTAGTGGCATCATCGTTTGATGATAAACGATCTACCTTTTCCTTGAGCTCCTCCAAAGTTTTCTATGAATTCAGATTAAGTTGTTTTTTCCAATTACTTAATACTCGCCGGCAACTTGCAATATGCTCCATTATACTTGCGTCTGGTGGAAGATTCGATGATTTCCATCCCTCAAGTATAATTTGCCTGAGCTCATCGTTATCCAACCATCTCTTATCAAATTTGAATTTTTTTGTTCTCCTAGGTTTCTTTTTAAGAATGTCAGCTAGTACCGGACGATGATCCGATCCCCATAGTCTCATATATTTCACTTTGGAATGAGGGAATTTCTCATGCCAGTCCTCATTCCCAACAGTCCTATCAAGGCGGCACCTAACTGTCATCCTCCTGCTCTATTTCCAACCCAAGATAGCATGTTCCCTGTGAAAGGAAACTTCAGCATACCACAATCACTTAACATTTGCCTGAAGGGCAAAAATGAGCTATCTGGGTGTTGTCTGCCTCCTTGCTTCTCTTCATGACAGGTGATTTCATTAAAATCCCCTATCATAAACCAAGGTCCATTCCTTGTTGTTGAGAAACGCGTAAGACGTTCCCAAACTAATTCTCTTCTTTCTAGTACAGGATCCCCATACACAAATGTCATGTAGACTTTTATTCCATCAATCACTGCCTCAGTGTCAATCATTATGTTATTTGAAAACAGAACATTAACTTGAAATTCATCCATAACATATAAAGCTAAACCTCCGCTGAGTCCAAGTGGCTCAACGGTAAATAAACGATCAAATGCTAAGTCGGCCAGAATGTCATCCATCGGAAATGTGTCAGAAGCATCGTCCAGGACTTGTGTTTCTATCTGAGATGAAGGATAGGTTGCTAAGTCGGTTCAAAAAGAAGAAGCTCAGAAGATCATGACAAACGAGCACCTAGCAGCTATCGCTGCCGTACTCGCAAACCTGGTTGGAAACCTCTCGACAGCTCGACGATTTCTCTTCAACACAAATCTGACTCCAACTCTGGCCAACCAGCCCATCATGCCGGCTTAACCTCCAGACCACGCGGCACAGCCGGCAAACAGCCCATATCGATAAACCGTCCGAGAAATCGCCGAGCTGAAGCTCGCGCTTTAAGAAATCCATTCTCAGATCCATCATGTCACGAGCGCCGCACCTCAAATAGATAAGGTCCTCGCTACCGCTCTCTGCACGCCCTTCACGCGCCGTATCACCTATGTCCGGCTGCGTATTACGGAGAAAATCAGGTTGCCGACTTTCGGTGGCAGCGACGATCCAACGGAACACATGACAGCGTTCAACATCGCGATGGGTCGAGCCAATTTCACCAACGCCAAGAGAGATGCCGGCTTCTGCCAACGATTTGTAGAAAGCCTCAAAGGAGCCGCGTTAAATTGGTTCTCCCGACTGCCGGAGAACTTGATCGATACCTTCCGCGACTTATTAACAACTTTCCTTAAACATTACATAATGTTTACCAACCAAAAGGCGACAACCTCCGACTTGTGGAAACTATCCCAACTGCAGGGTCAGAGCCTACGAGAATTCATGGAAAAGTTCAAAGCGGTAGTCTCCAAGGTTGACGTCCCCGACAACATTGCAGTGGACGCCCTGAAAAATACACTCTACATCCATTCGAAGTTCCGTAAAGATCTCTACCGCAACCCCCACAACGTCGCTCCAAGACGCCATCGCGCGCTCCAACAACTTCATCCGGATGGAGGAAGATACCAAGGCGATGATAAGCAAGAAGCACACGAGTAAATCAGCTCCGAATAAAACCACTGACTCGAAACAGGAACCGAGACAACATTCGGCAGACGAAAAACAGCAAAAAAAGAAGAGCTTTGTCTACATGGTAGATGAAGACGCCCTGTCAGATTCGACCGTCGTTGTTCGTGCCAAAGGATGGAACCACTACCAGCGAAAGTAAGACGGGGAACAAGGTGAACCCGCCTCCGAAAAACTTGATTCCGATGAACGCGAACCGTACTACTCGTATCATAAGTCCAAGGCACACGAGTCTAAAGACTGTAAGCAGCTTAAGGAGGTATTATTCGGAAAGTACGCGCGCGGAAAAATTCCAACCGTCCACTGAAACCGCGTCCGAAAGGGAACAATAACTGGAGCAAAAACAAAGATAAAAGGTCGCAAAAATCCTCCGGCAAACCGAAGGAAGAAGAACCCCAACCAAAAGGGGAGAAGTCCGAGTCCAGCGACCGCGACGACACACCACCTGAAGAGGAGCAACCGAAGAGCAGAAGGAGGATACTTATACTCGTCGGCCCCGAATCTTCGTCCGATGACGAAACCGAATCCCGAGATCTGCACCTACTGCTCACCGCACGATGATTACCTCGAGAGCCCGGCGTGGTTCCTGACCTCCGAGACACGCTCAACCAATCAAAAGCTCGCCGAGTAGCATCCAGCAAGGACGTCACCGATCTGCGGGGTGAGCTGAACGAAGCCAAAAAAGATCTCCGAGAAACGCTCAACCAATCAAAGAGAGTCGATTTGCGTTGACATCTGGACCAAATCAGATCTCTCACTGCACCGGGTACACACCCAGAAGCGAATAGCAGATTGAACTTCATTATGGGAGGTTCACCACCCTGCGAGGACTCAGTCCGCGCCGTCAAAGTGCATCAGCGACATGGAAAGTCCTCCAGATGCTGGAATTCCAAACCTGCAGATGACCCTTTCATCACCTTCTCGGCAGAAGACACAATTTGTGTACACATGCCTCATAACGACCCATTATTAATCGAAGTAGGCATCACCGACTGTGAGGTAACTAAGGTCCTCATTGATACTGGTAGCTCCCTCGATTTAATTTTCCATAGCACTCTCGAGAAAATGGGATTCGACCTCCGCCTTATCAAGCCATCCACCCGTTCCCTAATAGGGTTCAATGGGGCGTCCGAGGAGATGCTTGGTACGATTCGCATCCCGGTATACGCAGGAGGAGTCTCTCGTATTGTCAAATTTTCAATCATTGGAACAAATTCCCCATACCATGTGATACTAGGGACTCCCTGGTTACACTCAATGAAGGCAATCTCGTCCACCTACCACCAATGCATCAAATTTCTGGGTACGGACGGACACATCCGAACGCTTCGCGGCGATCAGGAAGCAGCGCGTGCACTGCTCGAAGCGAGCATCAAGCAAGCAACGCTAAGCCAATACACAAAATCTACTCTCAAAGGGAAGAAATCTTGAAGTTCAGCTCGACGATAATGACCCGTGTAAAGTAGTCCGAGTTGGTCCTTATCTTCCCGACGAAATGAAACGCGACATCGTCGAATTTCTACGGGCCAATCAATCAACCTTCGCCAGGGAAACATCCGATATGAAAGGGATCGATCCCTCTATCACCTCGCATCAACGGAACGTTGACCCAAATTTCAATCCTATCGGACAGAATAGGCAAAAACTCTGACCGGAACACTCCAAGGCTGTTAATGAGGAAGTCAAGTGCTTACTCGTGGCCGGTTTGATCGTAGAGGTACGATACCCCGAATGGTTAGCAAACCCGGTCGTTGTCAAGAAAAAGAATGGCAAGTGGCGAGTCTGTGTGAATTTTACTGATTTGAACAAGGCCTGCCCGAAGGACAGCTTCCCGCTCCCCCATATCGATCGCCTAGTCGAATCGACCGCCGGCAACAAACTACTAACGTTCATTGATCGCGTTATCGGGCTATAATTAAATAACGATGCACCCGGATGACTGAGAAAAAACCGCGTTCATCACAGACATGGGGACTTATTGCCAGAAGGTCATGCCTTTTGGGTTGAACAACGCCGGAGCAACTTACCAGCGCCTTGTCAACAAGATGTTCGCGGATGAACTCGGCAGAAAAATGGAAGTCTATATCGACGACATGGTGGTCAAGTCACTCCGCGCGGCAGACCATCCTAAGCATCTCGAGGCATGCTTCAAAACACTAAACAAATACGGGATAAAGCTGAACCCGGCTAAATGCATGTTCGGCATCACTTCTGGCGAATTACTCGGATACATTGTAACGCAGAGAGGTATCAAAGCTAAACCGAAACAGATCTCAGCGATCCTTGATCTTCCGAGCCCGAGAAACAGTCGTGAGGTGCAGCGCCTAACCGGCCGAATCGCAGCCCTGAACAGATTTATCTCCCAATCCACGGATAAGTGCCTTCCCTTCTACGAGCTCTTGCGCGGAAATAAGCGCTTTGTCTGGGACGAGAAATGTGAAGAGGCGTTCGCGCAGCTAAAGTAGTACCTCACCACGCCCCCAGTTTTGTCGAAATCCGAGTCCGGAGATATCCTCTCCCTCTACATAGCCTTGTCACAAACGACGGTCAGCAGCGTCCTAATCAAGGACGATCGCGGTGAACAGAAGCAAATATTCTACACAAATAAATGTATGACCGATCCCAAGATGCGCTACCCGGCGCTTGAAAAAATGGCCCTGGCAGTAATCACCTCCGCGAGAAAGCTCCGACCATACTTTCAATCCCACACAGTTGAGGTTTTGACAAATTATCCTCTTCGCACAGTCATGCAGAACACCAACCAATCCGACCGTTTGTCCAAATGGGCAATCGAGCTAAGCGAGCACGACGTAGTATTCAAAAGCCGTTCTGCAGCCAAGTCCCAAGTATTGGCCGATTTTATCATCGAACTGCCCAAAGACCTCGAAGAAGAGCTGACCCAGGAGCTAATGCTCCCGCAAGGAAACTGGATACTCCACGTGGACGGCTCCGCCACCAATCAGGGTTCGTGCGCCGACGTGCAACTCCAGTCCCCAATGGGTGAACTAATCCAACAATCGTTCAGCTTCGGCTTCCCGGCATCTAACACCGAAGCCGAGTACGAATCTCTCCTCGCCAGTCTCTAATTGGCTTACGCGGTCAACGCAAAGAGACTCAGCGCCTATTCTGACTCGCAGCTGGTGACGAGCCAATTTAGTGGCGAATACAATACACAGAATGAACACATGAACGCTTATCTCCACCTATTCAAAACTCTATCTCAGGAGTTCGAATTTTATGAACTCGCAAAGGTTTCACGAGGAGAGAACGTCTGCGCCGATGCTATGGCTGCCTTAAGGAGCAAAATACGCGACCAATTGAAGCGCACGATTCCGATACACCGAATCAAAGAATCGAGTATCGAGCCTACTATCGGCAACCTGGTTGCGGCTCTACGAACACGCCCATCCGCACGCGCCGCAGAGATTTTTCCTGTTGATGACGCATCCGATGATAACGCGGTACAATTGGTCCCCGCGAGCAAAACAGAAGACGCCAAGAAATAGAAATCATGCCGAATAAAGGCAAGGAGTACGAACTACGTGGTCATTGATGATAGATTACACCGTGTCGCCGCTAATAAGTTTCTGCTCAAATGCATACACGGCGGCAAAACAAGACTCATCATGGCCGAGACACAGGATGGCGCAGCAGGGAACCACTCCGGCGGGCACGCTCTCGCACTCAAAATTAAAAAACTCGGTTTTTATTGGCCAGCGATGACAGCCGATTGTATATCCTAGCCCTGTAATGTGACAAGTGTCAACGGCACGCACCGACTATCCATTCTCCGGCCGAGATGCTCCGCACCATGTCCGCTCCGTATCCGCTCATGCTCTGGGGAATGGATATCATCGGTCCCATGCTGAGTTCGCGACAGCGCCGTTTCATCTTAGTTTTAACCGACTACTTTACTAAATGTATTGAAGCCGAGGCATATACAAACGTTACCGACAAAGAAGTTCAAAAGTTTGTCTGGAAGAACATCATCTGCCGCCATGGTTTGCCCTACAAGATCGTAACGGATAACGTCTCCCAGTTAATTTCTCAACACTTCCGAGCGTTCTGCAACAAATGGCAAATCCGCTTAAACACGTCGACTCCGCGTTACCCGCAGAGTAACGGTCAGGCCGAGTCTTCCAACAAAATGTTAATCGATGGAACCAAGAAACGACTCGACCTAAAGAAAGGTTTTTGGGTCGATGAGTTGGACGGAGTACTATGGTTACACCGAACAACACCCCACGGCGCGACCAAAGCCACTCCCTTCTCCCTGGCTTACGAAGTCGAAGCAATAGCACCGGTAGAAGTCAACGTCGCTAGCTTAGGCCGCAGCAAAATGCCTCAGCACGACGATCTCAACCAGACGATGCTACTCGACGCCCTCGACAGGATCGATGAAAAGCGAGATCAGGCCCTACTCTGAATACAAAATTACCAGCATCAAATAGAGAGCTATTACAACAAGAAGGTCCGCTCCCGGCCCCTTGGATTAGGTGACCTCATCCTACGCAAAGTTTTCGAGAACATCAAGGAGCTGAATGCCGGTAAACTCGGAGCCAACTGGGAAGGCCCGTATAAGATAGTTCAAGTAATCAAACCCGAAGTTTATCGACTGGAAACTTCGTCAGGAAAGGAAGTGCAGCGAGCATGGAATTCCATGCACCTCCGTCGTTATCACGCCACGTAAACGCGTTTTCACCCAAAAAAAACCGAATACATGCGCTCGCCGAGCCACTTCTACTCATCGAGTAGATGCACTGTCTAAGTCACTTCTACTCAGCCCAAAGAACTACGGACGGCTTGATCCTCTCCCGAGGTACGTAGGCAGCCCTACCGGGTTCAGCTGTAACCCAAAAAAAAAAAAACCCCCGAGTAGATGCGCTCGCCTAGCCACATCTACTCATCGAGTAGATGCACTGTCCAAGTCACTTCTACTCGGCCCAAAGAACTACGGACGGCTTGATCCTCTCCCGAGGTATGTAGGCAGCCCTACCGGGTTCAGCTGTAACCCCAACACATCCTTCCGAGTAAGCGCATCTCCGGTGGCCGCTCCAACTCACCAAATGAGACCCACCTCATTTGAAACTCAAGTAATGTTTGTGCCCTCACAAAAATGATTGACGGACTGCGCACGAGCACTCACCCCAAAGTGTCAGTGCGTTCTGATCAGGCGCACTCGACATACTCCGTTTGAACAAAAACAGTTATTTTTGAACTCGTAATTATACCCGAGTAAGGGAATGGCCAACCGAATACTCAGCGAAATCACTCTACGACTTATCAAAAACCTTAACCGTGAATAACTGTAAAAATCCACTCTCACTTGCACCTGGCCGGGTTCGAAGTCGAGCAGTCAGAGCAACGTACGAGTCTCCATCGACTGACTTCGATAACTGACTAGTTACTTCGAACAGCCGAATAACAAGATCCTAATAGTTTATCCCGAATGAAACCCGAGTTTATTTACGACTTAAATTACTTTGAGTTAATTTTGATCACCAGGAATTGGGTTGCTCAGCCGAGTATCCGACGAGTTACTTCAAACGTTCATTGTAACGATGCCTCAATAATTTATTCGGAATTAATTCTAAATCACTCGAAACTTAAACTATTATGAATAACGAACTGATGAAAGGTAGAATAAAACCGAATATTCGTTCAGATGCAAATCAAGTTACAAGATCGAACCCCACCAATAGGGTCGAGAACAACAAAAGAAAAGAAAGGGGTTACATTCCCCGAGTAAAATAATGCGAGACCACATCACTCCTGTTCCTTGGCCTGGTCGTCACGTGCCCCAGTTAGTTACCTGTTGAGGAGCATCGTTCGACGGGACTTTCTGAGGAACATTGTTCGACGGGACGTGCTGGTTCATGCCTTCTTCTCCAGTCTGCTCTTCAGGGATCTTCAGTCTCTCCGGGTTGGGCCTCCCCTTGTCACTATCCATGCTGACCTCCTTCTCCCCAGAATCTCCCGAGTCCGAGTAGTCAACTTCCTCCGAAGATCCTGTAGTGGTTGTCTCTCCAACCGACTTGCCCCCAGCCGGAACAGCTCTGTCTTTGCCATCCTCGTTTGCTTCGCCTCCAACAGCCTTGTTAGCTGCGATCAGCGGATTGCCAACGCTTCCACCAGACTGACCTCCGACGGAACGACCCGGAGTATGAAGTGAAGCAGCCACCTCCGGACCAATCAAATTCAAGTTGGATCCGTGCTGATTCAAGGGAGTTCCTTCTCAAGCTCCGATACCAGTGTGTCGAGCAAGTTCTCGTCAACAACTGTCGACTCCAAAGCAAGAGGAGACATGCTTAGATTCTTCTCCGTCAGAGGACCGATATCTAGCCGAGTGGCTTCGCATGCCACTTTTCTTCCTTACGCCGGAAGTAATCGATCCTCTCTTGCGGTATGGGGTCCCTCTCTTTTGAGAAGTTCCAAACACTTCCGAATACCGAAGGCCTGGCTGTAGTAGAATCGAGCGTCGTCATACTGCGGAAAGGAGTTTTCTAGCAATAGAGCAGCATTCGCTTCCTTAATTTTAGCCGCTGCGGCTCTCGCGTACTTGAGCCTGCTCGAGATGTCCTCAGCCCTCATGGCTTTGATCTCAGCACGACAAATGGCATCGTCCTTCTCTGCCTCTACCTGCTTTAGGGAGGTCTTCAATGACCTGATCTGCTTCTTCCTCGCTTTAGCCTTTTCGTAAGCCTCACTCGAGTCGGCATACGCCCTCTTAAGCTCCGAGTCGTACTTCTCCACGAGAAAATTGAAGCTACCTTTATCCTGAAATGTTGGTCAACATCCCGGGAAAAGAGAGTAAAAAAAATGACATCACAAAGTCATACCGAGAGGTGCAGAAAATATATGCGAAATAAGAGACGCTCACCGTTAAGAAATTACGTGACGCATCCGTGTAAGCATTCGGGAAGGCTAGCTGGTCCGTAGGTGGAAGCTCACGCGGGCCTCTGTTAATCTGACTGACGAGCTTACCGCATCTAAGTCCGTTGGAAATCAACAGGGACGCCTCGTCATACGAAAAGAGGACTATGTCAGGAAAGACAGGATTGAATCTCCGAGTAATCGGACGATCGACTGAGGCCGTCGAAGTCCCGGGACCCAAAACCGGAGGGCGTACATTTCCCAAAGGCGCTGCAGTAGAACCCGAAACAACCTTCGCTTTCTTTCTTCTCTTGGATCTCTCCTAGGGCGAAGGGTTCGATGAAGGATCTACCGGGTCAGTTGGAAGGCCGGGGGGGGGGGGGAAGGCCGTTGTTTACCCGGTTCACGATCGCAGCTTCCTCCACGTGAGGGGAGACTCCTGATTCGTCTCTAAGTACAGGAACGTTACCTGTCCCACAACCGGATCCGCTATCTGTCGACTTCCGAGCAGATTTCTCAGCAGACTTCTCGGTCGACTCCTTTTTCTTCCTCCTCCTCTTCTTAGCAGACTGGTCGGAAGCCGGTTGCTCCTCAGCAACTAAGGTATCCTGATCGTTACCCGGTCTAGGACTGGACCCACCATCGGCCGACTTCTATTCGGACTCCCCAGCTGACTTCTCGCAGACTCCTTTCTCGTCCTCTTTTTCTTAGCAGGTCGGTCAGAGATCGGTTGTTCTTCAGCAACTAAGGGATCCCGAACCATCCCCCCTTCAGGCTGATCCTCAGGGCATGGCCGCCTATTCTCCTCTCCAGAAGGGTCAGTCGGCCCGTCTTAGACGTTTCACCAGCAGAAGGAGCGGCTCGGTCTACAGGATCGGACCCATCCAGGTTGAATCTATCCAGATTGTTCATGAGCCCTGCTCCCGACTCTTCATCGGCCTCAACCTCGAGAGATAAATCTGGCACGGCCCTCATCCTTCGCGCTCGATTGATAGCTTTCTGTTCCTTTCTTGAGAAAAGAACCGATCGCTTTTTGTCAGCCCGGTCCTCAAACGGAAGTCTTGAATCCCATTCACCTGCACGAGATGCGATAGGTTCATAAAACCGCTGAGTAAAGAAAAGAAAAACGTGAAACTCGGTGTCCTACCGTCGTCAATGCAATCCAAGTAACGACGTATCCTCGCCTCGCTTTTACCAGACCAGCTACGGTGTCCAAGTTCGACCAATGCTCGAGCGTTATCGTAGAAAGAACCTGGAACTTCGGTCAAATACGGGTGCGACACTGCGCCAAGAAAAGGAAAGAGGTTAGAACAAGAAAAATATTTACGAGTAAATAATAACTATCTACCAGCTCGCCAATTCCACAACACCCGAGACCCATTATCTGGGGGATCGACGAACGAGTATTTGTCTGATTTGACAAAAAGTAGTAGCGCTGCCAATCTGTGGTCTTTGACGGATGTCCCGTGATCACATTGTAACTCGGTCTCATCTTAATGGAGAAAAATTCATCCTCCAGCGGCTTAATCGAAGTCAACTCTTCGAGTTCTC
>CAKOAT010135821.1:11343-77424 GCA_932364175.1 Eruca vesicaria subsp. sativa
CTCTCTCTCTCTCTCTCTCTCTCTCTCTCTCTCTCTCTCTCTCTCTCTCTCTCTCTCCACGGATCTTGTAGTGCTCTCTCCCTCTCTCTTTCTCTCCTTTAAAACTGATTTTGATTTGTTTTTTGGTAAAGGGAGTTGGAGGATGCACAAGAGGCTTGACGAGACGAGGTGACTGGAGGTCTCTCTTCTGTTCCATCGCCGAGGTCTCTCTTCCGCCTCCTCTCACTTCTTATTACTTCTCTTCTTCTCTTAACATTGTTGGATTGTAGTGGTATTTGTAGTTGTTTGCTCAAGGTTGAGGCAGAGAGAACAGATCCGGAGGCGAAGAGGTGGTCGGATAGAAGACAGAGCCAGAGGCTGGAGGAGACAGAAAATCAAGGCGGCTGGAGTCTCTTTTTTTTTTTTAATTTTGTTTTGTGTAAACCGAGATAGGAAAATTGTAGTGGTTTGATTTTATTTTAATTTCTGGTTTAGTTTTGTAAAACAGAATAAATTTGTAAATCCATTTTAGTTATAAATAAAGTTTATTTTATTTTTAATTATAAGAAAATTAGATTTAATTTTCAATTATTATTTTTAATTATAATTCATTTTATTTTACTGGAAAATGACCTATCATAGCACAAATATATGAATCGTAATCATTTTGTAGCAAAAACAATAGTGCTATAGTTAAGTTAATAACAGCATTCGAGTATTGCTATCGTATCTGCATATTTCATAGCATTTAAAAAATGCTATTATAAAGAGGGTACCTATGATGGCTGCCGCATACATAGCATTTATGAATTCGCTATCATACATCTACCATAGCATAAAACTTGCGCTAAGAATGTCCATATTTCTTGTAGTGGTATCTGGATCTGCAAGTAAAAGTTAGTTCCTATCTTTTTTTCTCTTCTAATTTCTCTCTTGAATCAAAATATGCTTCTAAGGCATGATTATTGACCAATATTGGACAAGCTTCCATGAAACAAGCCTTAATGGTGGTTGCTACCAAGTCCTGATCACTTCTTTTTGACCTATATCCAAGAATACATATGAAGTGAGCCTTAATGGTTGTAGCCACCAAGTCCCATTTGAATTCTTTTGTTGGAGTCATTATGAATCAAGCCTTAATGGTTGTAGCCACCAAGTCCTGTTCTGATTCCTCCTAACTAAAAACCTAATAAACTTAACACTATTTTCAGATTTTTTTTATGAATAACATAAATCTATTTAACTATTTAGGGTCAAAAATAGAGAGAGAAAATGTGATAAATCTAAACATAGCTTTACTTTCTAGACTTGTTTGAAGAATCCGATCCCATGTATACCAAGCCCCAAGACAAGCAGTTGTGTCGGGTTTAGTGTTGAAGGTCAACTTTGGTTCCTTCAAACAATCTAAGCAAGTGTGAATAGTTGACAGGTTGATCCACTTTAGCATCTTTAGTACTATCTGTAATCATTAGATCTAGAATGGTGCTAAAAAGTGGTTAGGTGACAAGAATAAATCAAATAAGATCATCATCCCTTTTCTTGATCTCAAAAAAATAGTTTTGAAAATAATTTTCATAAGACTCATAGCAAATAAATATCAGTAAACCTCCCCTCAGACTTAAATTATATTGTCCCCAATGTAAAACAGTCAGAGTTATGGCGAAAGAAAACAAATCATAAGTACTCAATGTAACAAGGAAGAATGATAAACCTGATCAGACTAAATATCGATCGATGTGTATGTGTATGCATCGATCGTTGCAGGTGTTCGTATGTCGATCGATATCGACTGTGTCTCGTCGGTCAATAAGATGGTAATCTGATTCTCCTTGGATCTTTTTTCATGGAAAAAAACCTGCAAGATGAAAAAAGAAAAAGAATCAGTAAAATAAAAGAAAACCAAAATAAAAATTACCTAATAGTGGGTTTCTTCCCACTCAGCACTTTATTATAGTCATTTAGCTTGACTGCTGAGGTATGTTGAGCTATTGTGTGGAAAAGCAGCTACTTAATGAAAAACAAGTATGAAACTTCTAGTTGCGTCATCACTTCTGGCCCATCTTTCATCCATCTTGGCAACTGTGTTTGAGATGTTTTGAAGTCTCTCATGAAGACTCTCAATGCTGATGCTGTGCCATTGAACCTTATCATAAACGTGTATTGCCAATTCCCTTAAATTCTGGTTCATTGAATCAGATGTGACTGGCTTCTCCTGTAACAGCTTCTCCTGGTCTGGTATGGACTCGGTACCGATCGCTTCGACTATTGCAGCATCAATCGTTTCTGATGTAGTGCCATCGATCGATGTATCTTTGTTCTTATCAAACGATTCTGCAGATTCAGGGTGACATGCGAGTCGCGTTTGAATTGTCCTAACTTCCTTCTGCAGCCACTATGTTCCTGAGTGTAGTCCACTGATGCTGTTCTTGAAGGGGAAGAATATGTCATCACAAATCTTGTCAAGCCTATCCTCAGTAGTGTTCAGAGCTTTGTAGATTATATCAATGATCTGACAACCTATGTGCTGGTATAGAATTTCTGCGCTGATAGTTTCTTTGTGTTGATCGATTTATCTTTCTGCATATCGATCGATGTCGAGGAAGGTAGGTTAAAATCGAGTTGCATCTGGATGGTGGTGACTTCCTGTTGCAAGGCAGTCATCCGTCTGGCCCATGTGTGCAAGTACCGCATAAATGGGGACATGTAGGGATCATGCTCATCTTCGCAGATCTTCATTCGTTCCTCCATGTCTAAAAGCATGGCATCGATTGATGTGATTGTATATGTGTCGATCGATTTACCTTTTTCATGTTGATTCTTCTCTTCGCGGAATATATCCAAATCCTGTTGTATCATCTCAATCTTCGTGCTTAACCAGTTGATGTTGTTGTTGAGAGGGTGGTAGACTGCATAATCTTTGTGTTGAGGTATGTCTTGTCCCATGGATCTACTTTTCCTGTCAACATCCCTTCTCGTGCTAGTGCGTCGTTCGCGTCAACTGATGCGTCCTTAGTGGGTTGATCGATGCTGCTGTTGCGTCCTCTACACGATGTGATTGTATATGTGTAGATCAATTTGCCTCTCAATTTGACGCTTCTCTTCGCGGAACATATCCAAATCCTGCTGTATCAACTCAATCTTCGTGCTTAACCAGTTGACGTTGTTGTTGAGAGGGTGGTAGACTGCATAAATCTTTGTGCTGAGGTATGTCTCGTCCCATGGATCTATCCTTCCTGTCAACATCCATTTTCGTGCTGGTGCGTCGTTCGCGTCGATCGATGCGTCCTTAGTGGTGTCGATCGATGCTGCTGCTGCGTCCTCTACACGATGTGTCTTCACAATAGCTAGTTCTGCTTCCATCTCTTTCATGCGTGAAGTCAATCCAATGATGCTTTCCTGCAGAACCACATAGACCATATCCAGATTGTTGTTGAGCTTAACCACAGCTTTTTCATGGCAATCACCCATGCAATCAATCATCTCGTTGATTTCGTCTTTGGTGTAGAGCTCTGGTTCCAAAATCGGTCCATATTCTATGTTGCTTTCGATCGATGCTCGCCTTCTACTATCGCTCGATGGACGAGGGTCCTTGTTGATCGATGGTGGTGTGACAGTCGGTCGACGGTTGCTTCAACATGCCTTGTTGTAGCTGAAAGAGATTCTCTAGTCCATTAGCAATTTGAAAGATTTCTGCTATGTATTCTTTGGAAACTTGTAGAATCCTCCCATCCATAGCTTGTGCCTGACCTTCTGGATCCCTAATAACACCAAACTCATCTGGTTTTAGAAAATTATCAATATAATAATCCTTAATTGAAGAAAATTTTTGGGGTTAGAATCGATATGTGTATCGAGATGGTCGATCGATGGTAGACGAGAGGTGGTGATCTTTGACTGGTTGAATGTTGCACTTGTTGCTCTTCCATGAAGATCTCTGAAGTTGGTGTCTGATATCACTCAAATGTTTAACCCTAAGAAGTGAATTACTCTCTCAAATAAGAGGTTCAGTTGTATTACTTGGGGATCGAATCCACAGGGAACTAAGGAACACAATAGATGTAATCCTAAGTGATTATGCTAGGTTGATTAGATTTAAAATAGTAAATTGCAGTTTGTGAGCAACTTACCATTGCTCACAATAGATGTAATCCTAAGTGATTAACCGCTTATCTAGTGACTTAAACTTACCACAAGTAAATAATTATAACGTTAATTTTAAACCAATTTTTATAGTTAGATTAGCATACTAACGATTACATTTGATTAAATAGATATGTAATATAAAACATAAAATAAATACATCCCGTGCATAGCGCACATCGACCACTATTAACTAATATTTTTATATAAATTGTATTTAGGATATTGGGGTTCTCATTTGGTTCTCAGTTTTTGGGTATTAAAAACATGAACTGGTTCAGTTCAGATTTTCAGGCTTAATGAAATACTATGTTTCATTTACTAAGCACAGTTGATTTTATGTTTCATAAGTTTTGGAACAAGATCTCTGTTTGTTCAGCTGTAATTCTTTATGTTGTATCACTGATATCTGAGTTGCTTGCAGTTCGACAACTTGTATGGATGTCGCCACTCTCTCCCTGACGGAGAGCCACTGATGTCATAATTGCCGGAAAGGTCGCTGTTATCTGGGGACTGTGGTTATGGTGCTGTCGAAAAGGGTTGTGCTGCAAGCCTGCACCCATGAAAATCGCTGGTGCCCGTGTCATAGTGACTGAGATTGATCCAATATGTGCCCTTCAGGCTCCCATGGAAGGCCGCCAAGTTCTAATCCTTGAAGACGTTGTCTCAGAAGCTGACATCTTTGTCACCACCACTGGGAACAAAGACATCATTATGGTCGAGGAAGATGAAGAACAGTGCAATTGTCTGCAAGATTGGCCACTTTGACAATGAAATCGAAATGCTTGGACTTGAGATTTTTCCTGTTGTGAAACACAAAACGATTAAACCCTAGACTGATAGGTGGGTGTTCCCCTACACCAAGACAGGCATCATTGTGCTAGCTGAGGGTCGTCTAATGAATTTGGGATGCGCTACTGGACACCCCAGTATCGTGATGTCGTGTTCATTCACCAACCAGGTGATTGCACAGCTTGAACTCTGGAACGAGAAGTCGAGCAGGAAGTATGAGAAGAAGGTATATGTTTTGCCTAAGCACTTGGATGAGAAGGTTGCTGCACTTCATTTGGGCAAGCTTGGGGCTAGACTCACCAACCTCACCAAGGACCAATCTGACTACGTCAGGTCATTACAGGTACTGAGGAGAACAAAGGACCGAGCGTTGGACCATCCTATATTTATGTGGCCTAATCACAAAACCATACGTAGAACCAACGCTCGGTCCTTTGTTCTCCTCAGTACCATCACTGTCACTGTATAGGATGTTTCACTTCTTCCTTTAATTGACAAATGTTTTGGGATGTGACCCATGTCATTTTTTGTTCACAATTTAATAAAATCCAATGGGTTTATTAGTTGACCCAACAGATATCTACAGTGGTGTGGTTAGGGTTTTACTGAGTTGGTTCCCCAACATTCCTTGGAATCGTCGGCCTTTGTCTGCCATTAGAGATCTTTGCGATCCTTATCTCAATGTCTTCAGATAACCTAGAGGCCATTAGTTTTGTCCTTCTAAATATAGTACATATATAGTACTATGCGATGACGTAGATAAATCTATTAGAGATATAATGAACACGGAACCCATTAACTGATAGTCACTTTCACTAATCCGGGAGCTTCATATCAACAGCTAAGAGCCGGTCCAGAGTTTTTTTAAAGCTTGGAAAGAATAGGATGCTAAAATGTCTAGTCTACTTGTAAAGTCTATCTATCTCATCCTTATATCGATCAACCACCTTGTCCCGTCTTATCTTCATCGTAGGTGTCATGAAACCGTTGTCTATCTGCAATGATATTCATATAAGTTTCACACGAGGTTCAATCTTCCAATCATCAATGAAAATCTAACAAAAAGGGTGATAAGGATTGTACCGTGAAGGGCTCCTCAACGATGAGAACTGGACCTACTTGGAATGAACATTCTGATGTCCTGCATAACAATTTATACTATATCAGTTTCTTTCTTGCTCTCCTATGACTTACAACCTTAATGCTACAACAGAGTAACACAAAGTAAATTTCGCACATCTAAAGATCAAGTTTTGATCCTTGCATTTCTTAGTACGATATAAGCTAGATATACATTGGAGTATGCTCTTAAGAAAAACTCTATTCATTAGGGTTGAACCGTTACCATTTCCTCAGTTCTTCGTACACCATACTCCTTAGTTTCTCCTTGCTAAGTTCGTTGACATCAGGATCTACAGGTGAAATTTTGATTTTGGCTAATTCATCTGCTGCTTCTTTGTTTGGGACAATAATAGCACCAAGGCGGCGTTGATCCTGAGAAGCAATCAAATCCGAAATAGTAAATAAGTGAAACATCCTAAATCAAAGTGCTTCTAATACAAGTACCTGTCCAATAACCACTATTTGTTGAATCAAACTGCTTCTCATGGCTGCTTCTTCAATCTCCAATGGTTCCACATTTTCACCTACAACGATCAAACTGATATATATCAAACCTTTATAGTATTACTCTTGCACCAAGGCGGTGTTAAGACTTAATACTTGCACTGCTTAAAAATATATATATGCTAACACATATGATATACCTGTTGAAAGTACAATGGTGTCCTTGGCACGGCCTTCAAGAACGATAACACCTCCGCAGCTACGACTCCTCCCTGTTGAATGATAAGGCGCAATCCAACCCATGTCTCCAGTATTAAACCATCCATCGTCATCTATAACTTGCTTGGTAGCCACTGGATTCTGTGAAAGAAAAAATCAATAGAAAAATGAGTTAATATGATCTAATAATCACCAAACCAACAACAATCATCCAAAATACTTCACAACTTTGTAGTAAAATTAGCAGAAAGTGTGTGTTCACCTTATAGTAACCTTTCATAACCGGTGGGCCTCTGACTTTGACAATGCCTTTTGAACCAGGTGGAAGAACATTACCAGTCTCTTGATCTACTATTTTAAATTCTGTATTTTTAATTGGATGTCCAACTGAGCCAAGAACCTTCATATAAGAAAACACAATTTTAATTAGTTGATGAATGATATATATAAACAAAACACATAATAGATAGGAGAATTTGTAATGTCCTCTAAACACTACTTAATTACTAGATGGGAGCTTATTGTTAAATGAACTCATAAGAAAAGGTGAGAGCTTAAAAACATACATTACAGGTAATCCTCCGGGCAGAGACAACCGGTGAGGTTTCTGTCAAACCATATCCATTTTGTACATTCACACCAATGGCCTGCACCAAGAACAAACTCTGTTTGCATTGCATTGCCGAAAATAAACGTTTTATCTTTAACTTTAAGAACTAATAATATTGGCGGTCTAACCTCAAAAAACTTGTCAATATGCATAGGTAAACTGCCACCTCCACTAACACCAGCCTGGAGAAAACAAAAAAGTAAGTCATACAATCTTTCTTGTAAGTTAAGTGAAATTACAAAGAGATAAAAAAGATGTAGAACGGTGTAATACTACCTTTGTTATTCCAATAGACGACCGGATTTTTTTGTGCACAAGATTTTCAGCCAACATATGCAATGGCCATAGGACAAACGCAATTACTCTCGCCCACAACCAATCCACCAAAGTAACAATATACACTGGAGGCTTTTGGTTCTTTGTCAAACAAAGACCCTGAAAACACCAGAGAAAATGTTATCTTGGCTCCAAGCATCACAAATAGGAACAAGTAGAGACATTGCTTTAACGGGAAAGATTAGGCAGCACGATCAGTGTCACAAACCTCATAAACTCTTCTCATCTCCGTATAGGCTAGGCTGACTCTGATCAATGTAAGCGCCAAAAACTTACGAACAGGGGAGCTTGTAGAAATTTGCTTTTGAATACCGCTGCAATTCTCAGAAAACATCAAAATCTATTTAGGTAAAAGTAAATGAATCTTGTGAAACAGTTTTAGTTGTAAATTAGAATATACCTGTAGAGTGTCTCATATACCAAAGGAACCGAGATAAGATAGTGTGGTTGATACCGCTTGAGATCATCCTATACCAAGCATAAATGGAAAAGTTTCTATATATATAATAATCATGCAACGTTTCATCATATCTCATTTTCAAATTAAGATGCTTTAAAATGTTACCTTTAAGAACCTTATAGATGTATACTTTTGCTCAACTCCACATGTAAATATGAAGTATTCACAAGCCCGTTCATAAGCATGCCATGATGGCAACATACTTAGAAACCTTTCCCCAGCTTTAGCAGGTACAAATTCAGATAAGTTTCTTATCTGTCAAGTAATCCAAGAAACAAAGAGTTTTAATTTTTTTCAAGAACGTACTAACAAACTCAGTATTTTGTAAAATCTATGACATAAAGATTAGCTTAAGAACCTGGTGTAACAAGTTATGATGTGTAAGCATAACACCTTTTGGATTACCAGTAGTTCCGCTGGTATACATGATAGTGGCTGTATCATCTGGACCGATGAATTCAAATTCATACTTACCAGAATTACTAGCTCCAGCAAATTTTGCAAGTCTCTCTTGTCCTAAGTTTTTGATTTCGTTGTAACTATAGACTGGTGTATGCCTACTTGATGCAACCAACGAGGATTTGTCCCCCCATAGAAGAATCACAAACTTTTGTGATGCCTTGTGAGAAAAGGTATCAGCAATTCGGTTGAAAAACTCAGGGTTATCCACAACAAGACCTACACTGCAAGACAAGGAAATATAAGTTATCAAAACTCAATATTTATTAACTTTTTCTTGCTACTCTTTGAAAAGGTACGCCCCTGAAACAACAAAAGAAATAAGGTTCAGGTGTTACCTCTCAGAATGACAGTATATCTGCAGTAACTCTTCAACAGAGGATCTGGATCCTCGGACAACATTGACTGCTCCTGTCGCCATTATCCCTGGAATAAAGTATTAATGATTACAATACGCATCTCCGCAGATCATTGGTTGTCTCTGGAAATGACCAAATGGTTAACGTGTAATGTAAGTAATGAGAAGGTCAGTGTTCCAAGTTTAATGGCATTAAGCAAGTTATGTAATGGATAATTAATTTCCTACAGCGTTGTAACTGTTCTATGCAATCAACCACGTACCTTGATCAGCAACAAGCCACCGACAGGAGTTATCAGCGAAAAGTGCGATCTTCTCATCTGCTTTCACTCCAACGGCTCGCAAGCCCTCAACAAAGTCCAAGATTTCTTGCTCCAGCTGCAGTGTGAAGATGATTGAAATGAAAATCTTCCATTTCTCATCCCAATTTTAACATTACTGAAACCTTTAAAAGCAATTCATTACCATCCTATCTCAGTACAAGAAGTACATCTTATCCAGATGCATAATAATTAAAACAATAGGTTTATAGGATCCTAAAATAGAAACGAACAAACAGCTAAGGACATGTTTCACAGTAAGGTGACGAAACCTATGTTTTGTGAGGTGGCCTAGAAATCTATAAGGTTTCCAATCATGTTTGATATCATGTAATACTTACGTACTAACTCCTTCTTAAGGAAAAAGAACATAGAAGAAATAATCCTCTGTTTCAAAAGTAGAACAAGTGAGTCACGCAATGAGCTGCAAAAGCATTTCTAAATAACAAGTTTTTACCTGTCTGTACGTGAATGTGGAAGGAGGGTCATGATAGGGATCAACCACAGCAACTCTGTCACCGTACTTCTCTGCAGATGATCTCCATATATCAGGAACAGCCTTCCATTCATTAGAATTTAGAGCAGAAGCAGCATCATCCCCTGGTAACGATGAGCGTTCCAAGAACGGTGAACAACGCCTTAGCTCCTTCGCTTTAACCTATAAGAAATAAAGGTCAACAAGATTTGATGTTACCGATCATTCGAGAAGGCTAAAAAATAGATTTAGCTTTCGTAAGACCTAAACTAATCTGGTTAATTAGTGCAACCGCTAAAGTTGACCACCCCCAAAAGTCAACCTTCAGCAAGATAAATTTTGACATAGGAATCAGTCAGAATCAAGAAAGGGAACTCGCCGTGGACTCGCAGTGAACACGAAATCTCAGGCGTGAAGAAACACGAGTTCGGCGGCTAAGACGCATGTAATTCCCAGAATCTTGAAATTCACGAGGAGATGAAAAGAATCTTGAAACGAGAATCGAAGGTCCCAGAGACGTCGACGCCATGGCTGGGAGAGAAGAAGAAGAAAGAAGTTACTGGTGTTGG
Organism: Eruca vesicaria subsp. sativa; assembly: GCA_932364175.1. Taxonomy (NCBI): domain Eukaryota; kingdom Viridiplantae; phylum Streptophyta; class Magnoliopsida; order Brassicales; family Brassicaceae; genus Eruca; species Eruca vesicaria. Next base: position 21,627 of record CAKOAT010135821.1, read on the forward strand.
CGTGAAGATGAGAGAAAGATAGATGATGAAGCAAGTAACATAGAAAAGGACGAGAGGAGGGTGACGATATCGTGATTACGATGTTCACAGGATTAAAAGAAGAAAAAAAAGAAAAGAAAAGACCAGTTGGTTAGCACCGCTTCAGAAGCATGGCAACTCAGAGGATTTGCTAAAGAAAACAAACAGAGTCGATACTTGCCATTTATAAGTATTTTTTATTTTTTATTTGTTTTATTAATAACCGTTGTTTGTGTGTCGCCTCTTTACCTTATAAAATCTTAAGCAAAACTTTTATGTTTAACATATTTAATCCCTAACTGTAAGTCCTAAATTTGGTGATTGATATATAATTTTAGTTCCGTTATAAATCAGTCAACAATATTTATTTTGAACTTTGTTAGTTCTTAAAAGAAATATTAGTACACATTTTTGTTATTGAAATATTTTAAATTTTATATGAAGTTGTAAATAAGGAAAAGTACATTCAATATTTAAAAAATAAAAAATAAAACAAAATGAACTCTATGGTAATTTATTGATTTCTCTTAATTGAAAATTTCATTTTGTATAACTAATTAAAACTACAAAGAAAACACATTATAAATTTTCTATTAATTAAAATTTTGGAGCTTAAAAGCCCAAACAAGACAAGAATTTTGTTTCTAAGAAAAAGGTTGTCCTCTCACGACTTCACTTTACGTTTCTAGTTTGTAGACTGTCTCACGGCTCCGACGTTTGTGACGCACATACTTCAAGAGAGATGGTCTTTCTTTTCCACTGAATACAATAACAATCTCTAAACGTGGCATCTCTTCTCCCGCAAGCGAAGTTTATCACCACCCGAGAACAAGATCAACTATTGATTCGTTTCTTGAACTCTCAAGGTTCTTTGCTACTTCTTTTTCTTAAGAGTTTGTGTTTTTTAGGCCTGCGTGCAAACGGGGCACTGTGGTTTTTGTCCTACCTGCTATTTGACTTGCTTTGTACAAGTACTAAGTTTTTTTACTTATACTTATACTTGATTCGTTCAAGTACTTAACTATTCAAATACTTGTCTATATTTTCAATACTTGTAAATTACTTGTTAATACTTGATACTTGTTTATTTAGCTTTAAAATTTTGAAATTAAATATACCACAACATATAAGTTTTGGTTAACATGGAATATATATGTTTTTTCATATAGTTTGTTTTTTTACTTAATTTATTCAAGTTATTTGATTTAGTGTGTGTATATAATTCATTGAATATAAGTATATATTACATTAATTACCTAAAAAGCTAAAAATAAATAAATAAATTTATTACAAGAACAGTAGTAAAAAAGTATATTAAGAGATAGTACAAATTTTTAGAATTAATATTAAGTAATCAAATAAGTACCAGATTTTTAGAATTAATATTAAGTAATCAAACAAGTAACAAGCCGAGTATTACAAAAATTTGTGATACTTGACTTGTACTTGCAAGTAATATGATTTACATACTTGTTACTTGTCTTAAAAACGCCAAGTATTTGATTTTTCAAACCGAGTACGAATCAAGTAGCAAGTATTGACGAGTAACAAGTATTAGTGCTCAGCCCTAGTGTTTGTAGTAAATGTATAAGGATTAAAGAAAAGTAGCTGGTTGGTTGGTTCAAAAGAGACGCACTGCACTGTCAAGTTATTTATAGATGTAATGCTAATATTTACTGACTGATAAATTTATTCCTAAATCAAGACAAATATATAAGCATGGCAACTTCAGAGATTGCTAAAAGACAAACATAGACTATACTTACACAAATATACGAACTTATATCCGTTATCTTACAATTTTTACATTTAGTTAGCGTCTTACTCTTACCTTATAAACCAAACTATCCATATATGTAATATGTTTTAAAAAAAATCGAACAAAACTTAATGTAGTTCCCGGCTTGGTTATTGTATATGTTTTGGTTAAATTCGTTATAAATTTCCCCATAGTTTCTTAGATTATTTCCTCACTACTTTTATCAAAACACATTTATATATTACCAGATGCATAAAACATGAGAGATGATGCAATCTTCGTTTTAAACTATTAGTAGCAAATTTTCATTGTTTATTCAATCTTTCTCAACAATAGAAAACAAGGAGTAAAAAACTTGGAATAACGGAAATTAATAATTATCAAGAACAAGATTGATTTGAAAATACTAATGATCCTTCTTCATACGCCTTACTTTTGACTCTTGGGGGGAAGTCTCACAGTGTAACGCTAGGGAACTTGCAACGCTCATTCCCTGTCGAAAATAGTCATAAAATCATTAAAAGGTACTTAAATTGTCCCAAAATTGCCCTTGCTTCAGTGAAGTGTGTGTTTAGTATGTCTAGTGTTTCTTGTTCAACAAGTAATGTACAATTTTAGAAACTCACCAGGGTTGGTTGTGGTCTCACGCCCCAAGCCATTGAAGTAACACCGAGAACTTTGGTTACGGAACTCAGCCCAATACGAGCTAAATGCATAGCTAGCATGCCAAGTAATCGAAACCGGTGCGTAACACTCTCTTCCCGGCGCCAAAGCTGCACACGTTGCATTGCTTTGTCCGCAAGCAAAGTTAAGCTCCCGCTCTAACTCTGCTTCGCTGGCTCCTTCCACCGCCACACACCAAACATCCCCCTTGAACGGAACATTGTTACTAGGTTTAGGCAACGAACCATTACTAGAAACCGGTCTTGTCCCGCTGAAATCGATTTGGTAGATCTGTGTACCGTCAGGATTCAAAATCCCCCAATGCCTCTCTGTTCCCGAACCGGGTTTCTGGTTTTCATTGAATAAAGAGAACAAAAACGTCGGTATAGGTGAACCGGGTCTAGCTGGTGTACCGAGCGGCGGGTTAGCAGTCATCTTCTTGATCAAATTCCGGTTGTAAGTTGCCGCATTGAGAACGTTAGCTCCGGTTTCATCGATATCACCGCCATTAGGCCACCCGGTTTCAGAGATTGCCAGCCGGACGTTTGGATAACCGAGCTTGGTCATCGCGAAGATAACCGAATCAAGCATCTGGTCTAGAAGATTGGTGTAAACCAAACCGGTTTGAAGATCGGTATAAGTTGAATTCGATTGGAAAAGAGCAAAATCTAAATGGTTGTTAACCGGGTCAGTAGACCAAGGGAAGTAAGGGTAAACATCGAGGAAGAAAAAAGAGTTTGTTCCGTTGAGAAACTTCAGCAACGGTAAAATCACAGGAGCGATGATTTCTTCCCGGAACCCACCACTCGACGGAGGAAAACTCGTTAGAAGAACATCCATGGCGAGTGGTGTTCCGACTTTGATATTGTGAATCCCTCTTGCTCTAAGAGAAGTAACGATTTTACGCATGGCAGGGACAAGACTCACCCAGACTTGTTTGTCATGAGCTGAGTTGTTGCTGAGAATCTCGTTTCCGACGAGGACGAATCGGATTTTTGTTAGTGGGTAGTGAGCAAGGACGTTGGTTTTGACCCAATTGTCTGCGGTGGCTTGATCGGCGCCGATGGGAATTATTTGGTTGTTAGGGACCATGATTGTGACGTAGAGATTGGTCTGAGAGAGGACCATTAGTGTTTCGGGGTCGGCGTCGTAGAGTTTGACGTGACCCGCTTTAATGGATTTGATGAGGTTGATTGATTGGTAAGGAGATGGGAGGTTGTTGCCTAATCTTCCGTAGTTGATCCCGATCCTGCTTGCAAGTGATAAAAATGTTTTGTTGTTCGGTGAACCTATTGTGTAACGACAAGAACCTGTAAAAATAAGACAATGTTATGGTAAAAGTGAAGTGTGTTTGGTCGTTGAATTATAATGTAAGTGCAATGAGACTTACTTGATAGGACAATGAGAGTGACGAGGAACAGAGCAAAAGAAGCCATTGGAGAAAAGATGTTGAAAAAAGCTGAATTTAGGATGAAGGAGAGGAGACTTGTTGAGAGGGTATTTAAGAGGAGATTATGGGATTATCTTTTGGGATTAAGATATAATCACTCATGCAAGATAAACCTTTGATCAAACTATTAGTTGTTTCTTGAACTTTCACAAAGTTCTTTGTCTTTCTTTTTGTTTGGTTTTAAATTCTGTGTGAGTATGAGAGATTAAACAAGACTGGTTGGTTGGCTTGTTCAAAGGAGACCAAGAACCGCTTTGTCAATTGTAGATGTAATGCTAATTGTTCTTCGCTTTTTTCTTTATTGATTCTTGAATTATTGCTCATCAAGAAAAATGTTATTTACATGAAAAGGAAGAAATATTGTTATCTATACTATTAAAACGCACTGGTAGTACATAATTGATTATTTTAAATTGACATAAGAAAGGTAAAACATGTTCAATGATGATAGACTTTGATGAGATATTTTCCATAAACTTGCGATTACAAATCGATAATTGAGTGACAGAAACAAAAACAAAAGAAAAGCTTCGTCACATCCATGTCATAGAGATCAACGAGTTGGCGAGACCAGATTGTTCGAAACTCACACATCCGTAATAAAGATTCTTGTAATATCCCGGGATCGCTTGAAACAGCTTGAAAGGCTTGTTCCTCTCCGATTGATCAATCTGGGAATAGCAAAACGACCAGAGAAGCTGAACCGATTCTGATTTGAGGAAACTTCTCTGCACTTTTCTCCCGTCGGGTAATCGAACACAGATCCTACACAAAACGCTTTGATCCCAATCGCTATTTGGCTCTTCTGACAATTCCGGGTATCCCATAACCGCGTTCGGTAACAAGTATGCTGTTGTTGTTGTACTCTCGGTAGCTGCTGGTGTGTTGGAACAGAGTTTCGGGCGTTTGGTATCTACGAACGGCGATAAATTCTCCACGAGTATCTGGGATTCAAGCATAGCGAATGATCTTTTTGCCATTGCACGGAGTCAAACTGTTTGACTTCGTAGTAACCTTTTTCAGGAGGAGGGTTTGAGTGAATATTGCGAATGGATGGAGCTACTCTATTTATCATGTATTAATAGGAGGAGGCGTGGAAAAAGAGATACTGCTCTCGTTTCGTTTGAAATGGATATTTTCCCTTTTTATTATTGGCAACAAAATAGATTTATGGATATTTATCTTTTTTTAGTTTATTCAGTTTTTCATGCAAATTTATCTATTCTATTAAAATATAGTCACTTTTTTTATCTACTTATATAAGTAACTAGAACCATTTATCTACAATCCTAACAAATATGAATATCATGTATAACAATATCCCTTAAAAATAGCATCTACTTTTGTTGGTTATTTATATTTGTACGTAACATATATTGCCTTCAGATAGCATGATATTTTATAAAGTAGATATAATACATATATATATATTATATTTTATTTAATATATTTCTTAATTATGATCTTTGTGTATTAGAAAAATATATGCTATTATACTATTATACATGAATATTATAAGTTGTCTAATTAAAAATAATCTTGCCATGACATACTATTATACATACATATTATACTACATATTATAATTAGTCTAATTATAAGTAAGACACACACACACACACACACATATATATATATATATATATATATATATATATATATATATATATATATATATATATATATAACAAACAATTCATAATTATTTCACCAACAATAATATATATCCATCTAGACTTTTTTTTAAATAAACATATTTCACCAACGATAATAACAACTAACCTAAACATACGTAAAAGAGTAGATATATTAATAGAGTAGATGCCAAACATTATGGGCTATAAAAATTATTGTAGATGGCCCAAATTTTTTTAATTAGTTAATAATTATGTGAAACTGAACTATTTGTTTTGTTGTGTTACATAATAAATATATATATTTTTTTAAAAATCATATTAAATAGATTACTTAATATATTCCAAATATCTTAAAATAGTAACATCATCTAAATATATGGCAAAATAAAATTTCATTTGAAATTTCAGTTATAAATTTTTTATCCAAAATAATATATAAAATATGTATATATATAAATCTTAATTAAATTTGTGGTTTTACAAAATAATAATATATCCGCGTAGGCGTGCGGGTCAAAGTCTAGTTCACATTATAGTAAATTGAGTTTTGATTCAGTACATACGTGTATCCTGTCCCCTGTTCGAGAAAGTCGGGAATTATGTGGAGAAAAATTATTTGATATGTTATAAAATATGTTAATATATAATTATATATGACATTAATACATTTTCATATTTAAAACCGTATAAATACACAAATAGAATATATAAACCTAATATGGTATACTTTTCATACAAATTATGGATATAAGTTACATTTATCAAATTTTAGATTAAATAAATAGATAAAATATTATTAAAAATATAAAAAAATCAAGTAAAAAATAAAAAAAATGATTAGGTGGCCGCCTAGACGACTAAACGGTCTTCTAGACGATCTAGGTGAACTAAAATCAAACATCCGATTTTATTCACCAATTTGACATAAATCAAGGCGGATGAAGGCCACCTAACACCTAGGCAGCCGCCTAGACGGCTAAGCTGCCGATTTTAGAACATGGATCCAGTTCAAACTAAAAAGAGTTTAGTGTGGCTTAATTTTACTTTAAGAAAGTTAAAAGACACTATTCAGAGTGAGAGAGGGGTTTTAGCTACATCAATTATAGGATTTTAAATGGAGCCTAAAATCCATATGTTCATGTGGGAGAGTGGTTTCAGATACATTTACAAATGGCTGATAGAGTACAAAGCAGAGGAATAAATCATGTTTTCTTCGTTGTAACAAAGCTAAAGCCTGCTAGAGTACTTAGAACAAATTTCATCCCTTGAAAATGTTTTTTTTTTTTAGAATCTATAAAGAAAACTTGGACTTTCATCTTGGCATATATGTTAGATCTAACTGAAAGAAAAAAAAAAGGAACATTACATATACAATGATACCATAGTTTTTACAGAGTATATGAAAAAACTCAAAATGTTATACTTGTCCGAGAAGTCAGAAGTTCCTATTTATATAACGATCAACTGAAGATTGCAAGTTCTGCTGAGAAGTAAACATGTCAAAAGATGTCTTCAATTTTACTTTGTTTTCATAAGTTCTCTTTCTTTATGCTCTTAAGTTTATAATTCATATTTTTGTGTATGAATTTGATTTTATAATAAACAACTAGATCTTGATTCACGCTTTTGTGTTCTCTTTGTTTTTATTTTTAAATGATTTAAAATCTACCTATATTTGTTTCGCACTATAACTATCGATTTTGAATGTTTTATTATACATTATAATTTTTCAAAGTGTGATTTATTCAAAGTAGATTTAAAGATGATATGTATGTTTTAATATTAAATATATTCGATACTAAAGAATTAATTTTATTTGGTAAGAAGAAAAATATATTTTAATTATTGAAATGTATCAATAAACCAAGTGTCAGTTTTAAATTAAAAATGATTTTCTCTTGGAATATATTTATATCATAGTTTATAACTTTCAGTCTATACTATTTCAAAACAAATTATTATTATTATTGATATATTTTTTAATTTCATTCTTAAATTTGTAAATTAAGCTAAAGCGTTAATTAATAATGTTAATTTATTCATATTTTAAATTTATTAAAATAATTTTAATAGAAAAATGAATATATATATATATATATATATATAGTTTGATTAAAAAAGTACGGAATAACAAAAGTTCATATAAAATTTTATTTTTATTTTAATATTATCTAGTTAAACTAAAAATTTATATAAATATAATGTATCATACTCACTGTGTTGTTTAAAATGTTCCATGATTGATGAAAATAACTTGCAAAAATATATAATAGTAAAAAAATCAAAAATAACCCGTTCCATTTTATTAAAAAAAACATTAAATGTTAATATTTCTTTATCAAGTAAATATATTTTTCTCTAATTTTACTATAAATGTTAATCATGTGATTTGAGTTCACCTTCTAGGGTGACTATCTAAGTTCACCACTAACATAATAGTCAATAAAAGTTTGCCAATTATATTATATTTTAAAGTAAAAAATGAAGAATAAATAAAAATAATAGTAACTGTAATAAAAATAATAATATTATTATTGATATATATTTTTTAATTTCATTCTTAATTTTGTGAACTAAGCTAAAGCGTTAATTAATAATGTTAATTTATTCATATTTTAAATTTATTAAAGTAATTTTAATAAAAATTGAATATATATATATATATATATATAGTTTGATTAAAAAAGTACGGAATAACAAATGTTCATATAAAATTTATTTTTATTTTAATATTATCTAGTTAAACTAAATATTTATATAAATATAATGTATCATACTCAATGTGTTGTTTAAAACCATCGTGTATTTATTAATATATTCCATGATTGATGAAAATAACTTGCAAAAATCTATAATAGTAAAAAAATCAAAATAACCCGTTCCATTTTATTATAAAATAGTCTAAAATAAATTAAATGTTAATATTTCTTTATCAAGTAAATATATTTTTCTCTAATTTTACTATAAATGTTAATCATGTGATTTGAGTTCACCTTCTAGGGTGACTATCTAAGTTCACCACTAACATAATAGTCAATAAAAGTTTGCCAATTATATTATATATTAAAGTAAAAAATGAAGAATAAATAAAAATAATAGCAACTGTAATAAAAATAATAATATTATTATTGATATATATTTTTTAATTTCATTCTTAATTTTGTGAATTAAGCTAAAGCGTTAATTAATAATGTTAATTTATTCATATTTTAAATTTATTAAAGTAATTTTAATAAAAAAATTGAATATATATATATATATATATAGTTTCATTAAAAAGTACGAAATAACAAATGTTCATATAAAATTTTATTTTTATTTTAATATTATCTAGTTAAACTAAATATTTATATAAATATAATGTATCATACTCAATGTGTTGTTTAAAACCATCGTGTATTTATTAATATATTCCATGATTGATGAAAATAACTTGCAAAAATCTATAATAGTAAAAAAATCAAAAATAACCCGTTCCATTTTATTATAAAATAATCTAAAATAAATTAAATGTTAATATTTCTTTATCAAGTAAATATATTTTTTAACTAATTTTACTATAAATGTTAATCATGTGATTTGAGTTCACCTTCTAGGGTGACTATCTAAGTTCACCACTAACATTTTAGTCAATAAAAGTTTGCCAAATTATATTATATTTTAAAGTAAAAAATGAAGAATAAATAAAAATAATAGTAACTGTAAAAATAATTAAACGTTGACGCCGTCAACAAAAATTTAAACCCTAAATCATAAAAAAAAACTAAGTCCTAAACCCTTGGATAAATGCTAAACCCTTGGGTGAATCTTAAACCCTTGGAAAATCCTATAAATCCTAGGGTATAGGGTCTATAGTTTTTCTGACCCTAAATCATAAAAAATCTAAACCCTAAATCCTACTCACGAAACCCTAAACTCTTAGATAAACCTTAAATCTTTGGGTATATCCTCAACCCTTGAACAAATCCTAAACCCTATGGTATAGGATTTATGGTTTTGCTGATAGCGTTTAGGATTTACTATTTAAGATTATAAGTTTAGGATTTTGCTTACGATGTTAACAACATTAATTTTTTTTTTCCGGAAATTAATGTTATTTATGATTATTATTTATCTTTTTAAATAAATAGAATATGAGTTGACAAATTTTAATTTATTTATAGATAAGTGAATCCAAGAATAAGTCTTTTTTTTAGTCAAACTACGAATCTATTGCTAAAAGGAAAAGTCTAACCTCCTCTTGTGAGTATGAGTTTACAGAAACGAGCTCTAACTTTGCCACTAAGTCAGCATCAACATTACATAAACGAGAAATGTAAGAAAACGAGCACACCTTTAATCGGCTGCTAAAGTAGTATATATCAATGAGGATGTTGTTCAGCTCAGTCCTTGTTTCCTTTGGCTTCAATTACTTCACCAGAACCTGTGAATACGAGAAGAGTAGCAGAGACTCTGCATTTGATACAAAGGCTTCCATAACCGATCTAAAGTAGTAGATATCAATGAGGATGTTGTTCAGCTCAGAACTTGTTTCCTTTGCCTTCAATAACTTAACCAGAACCTGTGAATACGAGAAGAGTAGCAGAGACTCTGCATTTGATACAAAGGCTTCCATAACCGCTTTATGGACCTAGTGCTTCTGGAATAAGCACCGAATCAACATGTATTCTTAAGGCCATTATATCCTTATACTTATCCTGCTCCTGCTCTCTGAAGACCCCTGCAGTTCCACAGTTCCATGTGGTAGCATCCCAAGATGCATCTACAAAGCAAACCAGGCTCTCATTCTCAAAAGATGGTAAGGCTGGGGGACTCACCGATGTGTTACGTTATACAGAAATTACAGCGGGTTGAGCTGATTTCCATTCTTTTGTATCCTTCATGGCCAAGTTAATGACTTCCTGCCCCAACAGGGACCTATTTTTAAAGACAAACAAGTTTCTAGCCTTCTAGAGGCGCCAAAAAATCCAATTACAATTACAATTTTAAATCATTAGGAGATATTAGAAGTGTTATGAGATTTTAATTTTAGGTATCTAGTGTACCAAGCTTTAAAATGGATTTTAGTTCCACTAAAGATTTTTTAGTTAAGGTTATTCTGATAATTTATCTTCTTCTTTTTTTGAACAAATTCTGATAATTTATCTTATATTTATGATTAGTTAAACCATATTTACTGTCACACATTAGAATTGAGTTGCAATCTTAAAATTAGTTTATTTTTATCAAAAATGGGATTCATTCTGATCAATTATTTATGAGTATATACAAAGTGTAAAGCTATAAAGAGTTGTAATTTATGTGTACTTGTTATCTGGTGCATGATCATATTGATTACTATGTATGTTGTTGTGGTGCATGAATTTGATCAAACTAAATTTAGACTAAATATTGATATGAACATAACTAAAATTTTATGTTCGCTTGTGAGACAACAAGAAACTATTTTCTGAGAAACCATTCTTAGATGTATTTAAAATAATAATTAAAAACTAAATTTTGACCGACACATATGTACGACTATTTGTTTTAACTTTCAAAATTATGCAATATATGTTTTTGTGCATAAATATCGTAATATTAGCATTATATTGTTATTTATATTTCATGTTATTTTATATTTTTATTATATACTAATTATATACAGTATTCAGCTTTTTTTGTATCTTTGGAGTTTAAGCGCATATAAAATTATTAGTTATACAATAAGTAAATAGTTATTTGAATTGTTTATTTTATTTCAATTTTTTTAAACAGAATACTTAATTTTCGATAGGAAAAATTGAAAATATTTTTAAAATAGTAAAAAATGATTTATATCATAACAGTTCAAATGATAATATATCTACAAAAATTTGGAGATATGTCACTTTTGAGTTGGAATTGGCTAATAGGGCCATTCTTAGTTTTAATTTGTACAGAAGATCACTTTGCTTTTTGGTCATGTGTAAAAATTCAAGAACACCCTAATCAATTAGCATATTCACGGAAATACCACAGCATGTTAGTTGTATTATTTTTTTACATATACAGTCAATTATGGATAAATTTAATTAATTTTTTACTTTAAGAAAACTTTTATTAAGATGTATTATCATTTGCAACAATCATTAATGTTAAGCATAAATAAAATTAACTATTTATACTTTTAAGATATTTTTTTATTAAGACTAATGTTAAAATGTAGGACTAGTTAGCTTCTAATAGCATTAGATATAATTAAAAAGTTATTTTAAGGGTTTTGATACTTCAACTTTAGTAAGATAGATTTAAAGTACATTTATAACATTTATTTAATCAAGATTTCTTATCAAAGCTTTGATGATCCAAGATAAACTTCTTCATATAGTTCTTAGAAATCATATAAATACGAAGATATTCCAAGAAGAACCACAATTCAGAAAAAAATGGGAAGAAAGAAAATAGAATTGAAGTTAATAGAATGTCCAAAAGAGAAAAGTAGCAAATTCTCAAAACGTAAGAAAGGGTTTTTAAAAAAGGCTGAAGAATTGGCAATACTGTGCGATACTGATATAGTTCTCCTCGTCTTTTCTCCCACCTCCAAGCCTAACCTTTTCTATCCTCATTCTAGGTCTTTTTGATCTTTTTATTTACTTTGTTTCCAAAACTATAACATGTTTGAACAAAATAATATATATTGGATTAAACATACAATGCCATATATTATGTTGCAAGGAATATAAAATCATTTATTTATTAACTAAGACACAAAGACTGTTATTTTGAATACTTCATCAATTGTATATTCAAATCATCAATATTTTCTTAAAATTATGCATATGAAATTGCAGACATCTTAGTAGAATTTTGGAGAAGCTTTCCAATATGTCAGAAGATGAACGAGAAGAGAGGTTGATCTTTCGGGTTTTTGTTATTATTATATAAAACTATATTAGCATAATTTTTTTTGGGATTTTATCTTAATTTAATATCTATGATTTTCTTGTATGTATGCATTTAGGAGAGCCGACACAGAAAAGGTTTGTTTTACAAACTAGTTATTTGAAAAAAATCTGATTTTTTATTTGCTTTTACGAAATACTGAGCTTAGATACTCAATTTTTGTTCATCTAAATTTGTAGACTCTGGTGGCTCATTTGAAGAAGGAAACTATAGAAATTCCCAATGAAAAGCGTAATTATTATTCTGGAAGGTACAATCATGATTTTTTTTATTATTGTTACATATATCTAATTTCAGACCAGATTGTATCTAATTTTGAGATATTTATTGCAGAGATGAAGGGCTCCAGGTACCGAAAATAACAGAGTACTAGATTTCGACCCGCACAACCGTGCGGGTATTTTAATACGGAAATATTTGAAATTATATAATAAAATTTATTAATAAATAAATATAATTTGATTATATATATTATCCAATTGTATAATATTGTTTATGTGACTTATAATATTATTAATATAAAATTTATAAATTTATATTTTTGTAACAATTTTTAATACATAATTATGTAACATTACTAATTTATATATTTTGTTTTACTTCTAAATTTGAAATATATGTAAATTTCAATTAAGTTGGACCTATATAATACATAAAAAAAATTTGGATGTTGTTAAAAGTATTTTACATAATTTTAATTTTTGTTTGTAAATAAAAAATGAATTAAAATTTTAATTATATTTTCTGATAATTAAAATTTTAATCAAATAATTTTTGAAACTATATCTTGAAAATATTCTAAAAGATTTTTAAAAGATTTTCTCAAAACTATTTATTTGTATTTCAAATAAAAACTAAAGATATGAAAAGATATTATAATGATGTTATGTAAAATTTTATAAAATTCTAAGGATGGTCTAAACTAAATATCACACATGAAGTGAGTCATGACTTCTCTTTTAATATAATAGATTTAAATTGTACTTCATTTTTTTAAACACAATAGTTTTAATTTACCTATATAATAAATATGCAGCTTCAAAAAGATGATAAGATAATTGAACTGAGAGAAGCTAGAGAACTGCTTGATGAGAAAATATCAATTCTAAGGTAAATATTCTGTTAAATAATTTACTTATTACTACTATTAATTATTTCAGTACTTAATCAAATGTTTACTAATCTACAAGGAAGTGGCAAGACCCGGATAGAGTTGATGATTTGGCCCGACTCACAATAATGGAGGATCATCTAGTTTTTAATCTTAGCCTATTCAAAAATGTATTAGGAGTTAATATCAAATAAATAATATTTATTATTCTAAGAAATTAAAAGTTAGTGACCTAAATTGGGGAAAACTAGTTGGTATATTTTCCGGTTCGCAAAAAAATTAGTGTACTAAATTGTTAAGAAAAATATAGCTATTGCATTGTTAAGGAATTTTCCTAAAATTCAACATAATTTTTTTTTCAGCTTAAAATTGAAGAAAAGTGGCAAACTCAGATATGATTTCAAAATGGAAACATTATTGTTTACTATGTGTATATTATTATGTTCAATAAATTTACTTATCATAATACCAACAAAAAAATTTAGTTTTGTATTGATATGGGTTGTAAGTAAACAAAAAAGACAGTAAGTGGTATGTATTATTTTACAGAATAACATATGTTCATATAAAATTTTATTCTTATTTTAATATGATCTAGTTAAACTAAAAATTTAGATAAATATAATATATCATACTCAATGTGTTGTTTAGAAGAATCATGTATTTATTAATATATCCCATGATTGATAAAGTAACCTGGAAAAATCTATAATAATAAATAACAAAATAACCCATTCCATTTTGTTATAAAATAATATAAATAAATTAAATGTTAAGATTTCTTTACCAAGTAAATATATATTTCTGTAATTTTACTATAAATGTTAATCAGGTGATTTTAGTGAAATAATATCTAAAGATTTATTATTGAGTTCACCTTCTAGGGTAAATATCTAGGTTCACCACTAACATAATAGTCAATAAAATTTTGCCGTTATATTATATTTTAAAGTAAAAAGGAAAAAATAAATAGAAGTAATAGTAACTGTAGAAAAGAAATTAAACATTGACGTCGTCACCAAAACTATAAACCATAAATCATAAAAAAAAACTGAACCCTAAACCCTTAGATAAATCCTAAACTATTGGGTAAATCCTAAACCCTTGGCATAGGGTATAGGGTCTATAGTTTTGCTGACCCTAAATCATAAAAAATAAACCCTAAATACTAATCACTAACCCTTAAACTCTTAGATAAACCCTAAATCTTTGGGTAAATCCTTAACCCTTGAGTGAATCCTTAACTTTAGGGTATAGGGTTTATGGTTTTGTTGATAGCGTTTAGGGTTTAGTATTTAAGATTAAGGGTTTAGGATTTTGTTTACGATGTTAACAACCTTAAATTTTTTGGTATTTAATGTTATTTTTGACTATTATTAATCTTTTTAAATAAATAGATTTGAGTTGGAAAATTTTAGTTTATTATTAGATAAGTAAATCCAAGAATAAGTCTATTTTTTTTTGTCAAACTACGAATTCATTGCTTAAAGGAAAAGTCTAACCCCCACAAGGGGAGTATGAGTTTACAGAAACGAGCTCTGACTTTGCCACTAAGTCAGCCTCAACATTACATAAACAAGAAATGTAAGATAACGAGCACACTTTTAAACGGCTGCTAAAGAAATAGATATCAATGAGGATGTTGTTCAGTTCAGTCCTTGTTTCCTTTGCCTTCAATAACTTAACCAGAACATCTGAATCCGAGAAGACTAGCAGAGACTTTGCATTTGATACAAAGGCTTCCATAACCACTTTACGGACTGCTAGCGCTTTTGCAATCAGCGCCGAATCAACATCTCTTCATGAGGCCTTTATCTCCTTATACTTCTCCTGCTCCCGCCCTCTGAAGACCCATGCAGTTCCACAGTTCCGTGTGGTAGCATCCCAAGCTGCATCTACAAAGCAAACCAGGCTCTCATTCTCAATAGATGGTAAGGTTGGGGGCCTCACCGATGTGTAACGTGATACATAAGTTACTGTAGCTTGAGCTGATTGCCATTCTTTCGCATCCTGCATGGCCAAGTTAATGTCTTCTTGCCCCAACGAACAAGCAAGTTTCTAACCTTCCAGAGGCGCCAAAAGATCCAACTACAATTACAATTTTAAATCATTTGGAGATATTAGAAGTGTTATGAGGTTTTAATTTAAGCTATCTAGTCTAGTGTATCAAACTTTAAAATGGATTTTAGTTCCACTAAAGCTTTCTTAATCAAGGTTATTCTGATAATTTATCTTAGATTAATGATTAGTTTAACCATATTTACTGTCACACATTAGAGTTGAGTTACAATCTTAAAATTAAATTTATTTTATCAAAATGGGATTCATTCTAATCAATTATTTACGAGTGTATAGTATAAAGCTATAAAGAGTTGTAGTTTAGGTGTATCTTGTTATCTTGTACATGATCATATTAATTAATATGTATTTTGTTTTGGTGCATGTATTTGATCAAACTAAATCTAGATTAAAAATTGATATGAACATAACTAAAATTTTATGTTCGCTTGTAAGTCAAACAAGAAAATATTTTCTGAGAAACCAATCTTCGATGTATTTAAAATAATAATTATAAACTAGATTTTGACCCACACATCTGTACGACTATTTGTTTTAACTTTCAAAAATACGCAGTATATATTTTTGTACATAAATATCGTAATATTAGCATTATATTATTATTGATATTTTATGTTATTTTATATTTTGTATCTTCGGAGTTTTAGAGCATATAAAATTATAAGTTATACAATAAGTAAATAATTATATGAACTTTTTTATTTTATTTCAATTTTTAAACGGAACTTATTTTTGGATAGAAAATTTTGATGATATTAAAAAATAGTAAAAAGATATGATTTATATTATAACAATTCAAATGATAATATAACTACGAAAATTGTGAGACATGTCACTTCTGAGTTGGAATTGGCTAATAGGGTGATTCTTAGTTTTAATTTGCACAGAGGATCACTTTGCTTTTTGGTCATGTGTGAAAAATCATGCACACCCTAAATAATTAGCATATTCACGGAAATACCACAACTTATTATTTTCATTTATGTTTATATATACAATCAATTATGGATAAAGTTAATTAAAGTTTTACTTGAAGAAAACTTTGATTAAGATATATTATCATTTGAACAATCATTAATGTTAAGCATAAATAAAATTAATTGATTATATTTTTAAGAAATATTTTATTAAGAATAATGTTAAAATTTAGGATTAGTTAGCTTCTAATGGCATTAGATATAATTAAAAAATTATTTCTGGATATTGATACTTCAACTTTAGTAAGATAGATTTAAAGTAAATTTATTTAATCAATATTTCTTATCAGAACTTTGATAATCCAAGATAAACTTCCTTCATATAGTTCTTAGAAAATCATATAAATACGAAGATATTCCAAGAAAAACCACAATTCAGAGAAAAAATGGGAAGGAAGAAAATAGAATTGAAGACAATAGAAAGTCCAAAAGAGAAAAGTAGAAAATACTCAAAACGTAAGGAAGGGGTTTTAAAAAAAGGCTGAAGAATTGGCAGTACTGTGCGATAGTGATATAGTTCTCCTCGTCTTTTCTCCCACCTCCAAGCCTAACCTTTTCTATTCTCATTCTAGGTCTTTTTGATCTTTTTATTTACATTGTTTCCAAAACTATAACATGTTTGAACAAAATAATATATATTGGATTAAACATACAATGACATATATTATGTTGCAACTAATATAAAATCATTTATTTATTAATTAAGACACAAAGACTGTTATTTTGAATACTTCATCAATTGTATATTCGAATCAGATATATTTTATAAAAAAAAATGCCTTCGAAGTTGCAGACATCTTAGTAGAATTTTGGAGAAGCTTTCCAATATGTCAGAAGATGAACGAGAAGAGAGGTGGATCTTTCGGGTTTTTTTTCTATTATTATATAAAACTATATTAGCATATATTTTTGTTTTGAATTTTAGCTTGATTTAATATCTATGATTTTTTTTGTATGTATGCATTTAGGAGAGCCTACACAGAAAAGGTTTGATTTACAAACTAGTTATCTGAAAAGATCTTATTTTTTATTTGCCATTTTTACGAAATACTAAGTTTAAATTCTCCAACTTTGTTCATCTAAATTTGTAGACGTTGATGACGCTGTTGAAGAATGAAAATTTAGAAATTCCCAATGAAAATCGAATTATTCTTCTGGAAGGTACAATCGTGATTTTTTATTATTATTACATATCTAATTTAAGACCAGATTTTATCTAATTTATTGCAGAGATGAAGTGCTCCAGGTACCGAAAATAACAGAGTATTTAAATTGTATTTCATTTTTTATAAACACAACAGTTTTAATTTACCTATATAATAAATATGCAGCTTCAAAAAGATGATAAGCTAATTGAACTGAGAGAAGCTAGAGAACTGCTTGATGAGAAAATATCAATTCTAAGGTAAATATTCTGTTAAATAATTTACTTATTAGTAATATTAATTATTTGTTTACTTAATCAAATGTTTACTAATCTACAAGGAAGTGGCAAGACCCGGATAGAGTTGTTGATTTGGCCCGACTCACAATAATGGATGATCATCTAGTTTTTAATCTTAGCCTGTGCAAAAAGGTATTTAGGAGTTATATCAAATAAATAATATTTCTAAGAAATTAAAAGTTAGTGACCTAAATTGAGGAAAAGATAGTTGGTATATTTTTTGGTACGCAAAAAAATAGTGTATTAAATTGTTAAGAAAAATTAAGCTATTGAATTGTTATGGTCAACATTTTTGTTTTCATCTTAAAATTGAAGAAGAGTAGCAAACTCAGATATGATTTCAAAATGGAAACATTATTATTTACTATGTGTATATTATTATGTTCAATATATTTACGTATCAATATACCATCTTACAAAATTTTGTTTTATATTGATATGTGTTGTAAGTAAACAAAATAAATAAAATAATTGGTATGTATTATTTTATTAATAATAATTTTCTACCAGACTTTAAATGGAGGTCTTAAACGGAATCAAGTAAACTTTGAAAAAATAATTAAAATTTTTAAAACAAGTAAATATATAATATTTCATAAAAGACATCACAAAACATTAATAAAAAAAATTTCCATTATATAAAAAGTGAAATTTTCTAGGATAGACATAAAAAAAGTTTTTTTGTCACAAATATAGACCTTAAAAATAACACTAAGCAAAATAGACTTAAATATTTTATCAAAAATAAGTAAATATACACTTATACTCTTTAGGTTAACTAATCCTAGACTTTTTTGTTTAGAGTTGAGGAGTGGAGTTTTGGGATAAGATTTCAAATTTTTTTTTTAAAAAAAAAACTTAAAATTTTCAAAGTAAAAAATGCTATTTTTTGTCATTTTAGTTTTTGAGGTGGATTTTTGTGCTAAAAACTTAAAAAGGTTTATTTAAGAAAATTTCCCATATAAAAATATTTTCTAAAATCTGTAAGATATTGATTCATTAGAAACCTTACTATGAAAAAAAACTCGAACAATTTTGGTTAAAGAGAATAGTGCAATTCCCAATTACTTTCCCCTCATGTGGACATACATAATCTAATAAGACTAACTAACTTCGTCTAAGTAACAATGGGCAGCAGAATAGTCAATAGATCAGCCAAATTGTTACTTGAAGGAAGCAAGCAAACATCATAGTAGAGAATAAAAGTTCAAGTTGACACTTACACTGACACAATGAAATACAATCAGAAGAATGGGAAACCTCCAAACCCAAAAATACTTCAAACGGACAAGATCATGAAGTTTGACACACTTCTTAAGTGCATTAGCCAGTTTTGTAGCTTTTTCATTTTGTCAAAGACAGAGCACTCCCAGTGGGAGACAGATTAGAAGCAAGAGGAGTCCTATCAGGTTCTAAATGCATACATTGCGATATGTCGGAATCAATATCTCACCTATTTTTCCAAACGTCCTTACACGCTAAAAGTATGGAATTGGTACCTTTCTCTGGCGGGTTCACCCCTATGCCTTTGAACAATTTCCACATGTAGTGGAAAAGGCTCTTACTTGCAGTAGCTCTTCCTCCTACTCTTCTTGAAAAATATCCTCTAGCCCCATGGCTAATGTGGGCTATATGGACAGAAGGAAATAAAAAAATGTTTCAAAACAGATCATTCTCTGCTCAAGAAACTGTAACGAAAGCCATATGTGATGCCAAAGAATGGTTGAAGCTCAAGAGCCTGCTTTACCTGTCACAAAAAATCGAATCACCAGCAGAACGAATTAGGTCCTGGAGTTAATTTCAAATCAGATGCGGCTTGGAAGAAAGAGCTACATGCAGCTGGACTTGCGTGGAGTTTTTAGAGTAAAGAGAGCGAATCAGCTCTCACAATAAACCAGTTGTGTTTGTGATCTCGTCCCTCATGGCAGAAGGACTAGCAATACGTGCAGTGATGGAACACACCATCGCCAGTCAGATGAGATGTGTGGTGTTTGAATCGGAATCTTTGCAGATGTGTTGTGTTTGAATCGGATTTAATTTAATGAAAACAATTTTGGTTGTGCACAAAAAAGACTTTTCTGGGCCTCTATCCTCTTTTTATTATTTGAGGAAAATTATTAAAAAAACAACCTTGCATTCATATGTAATTAATCAAAATACCATTATTTATGTGTCAATACTAGAGCCAGTCTCACAACCTTACATTAAAAGCCCTTCTTTTACTAGAATAATTACATTTGATGTCATTAATCACTATAATTAGCCTTAGCAGATTATATTATATTTTTGGTAATCTAGAACCATTGTTCCAATTACTAATATTAACTAATTACATTAATGCTGTAACGTCACTCATCTAAGTGACCATAACTTACTTATAAAATAACACATTAATCAGTATGAACAGTTAGACTTATATACATAAACTCACATATTTGTACCATATGGAAAATATAAACATTTAAATTGGTATGAAAAAATTTGGTACATGGTTAGATCTTCAAAATCCCTTATGTATTAAAATAGGAGCATTTTTAAAAATAAACCTTGCCTTCATGTGTGATTTACAAGAGTGTCATTTACACGTGGCAGCTCCACAATCACTCTCACCCATTTTAATTAAAGCCACTAGATTTTAACCCGCGCAACCACGCGGGTATTTGTTTTCGTTTATAGTTAGTTATATAAACATTTTGTTTTCTCTTGTAAATTGGTATATATTATAGTAATCACATATTTACGATATCTATAGTAAATGTTTTTCAAACATAATAATATTATATAATACGTATTTTAATCAAATAGATTGTTTCAACTTTTCTATATTATACATGTTTTTCAAACATGTGTTTGTTTCTTCTATATTTTATTGTTTGTTAGATTAGTATTTAATTTTCAGATAAGCTAATATAAATAGAGCTTGATTAAATATTAGTATACTTTAATTTGGAAAGATAATATAAACTTCGAAATTTTTTTTGCTAAAAACTAAACTTATAGCTTCATAAATTAATATTATAAAGAATTTTATCAAAATGGAATTTAAAAAAAAAAAAATTAAAACAATATAATTTTAAAAAATTACATCGAAATAAATTTATCTAGTATATATAGCGTGTAAATTTTGTTAGGGTATAAAAATATTATATATTACGAATCTGTGATTTTTGTTAATATAATGTGGATACATTTAACTATTATTGGCATATTTCCTTATAAATAATAGAAGATTCCTAAACTTATATCTATTGACATATTTTGCGTGACTAAGTTGGAAGGTGTGAGGGTAATTTACCAAAACCAAATTTTTAAGTGTATATTTGTTATTATAGATATGATTTTTCAGTAATGATAAGATTATAAGAGAGTTAATGTAACATGACTTTCTAGTAATAGTTCATTTTTTAAAAAATCACACATGAAGTCAAGTCATGACTTCTGTTTTAATATATAAGACTAGATTTTGACCCGCGCAACCGCGCGGGTGTTTGTTTTCGTTTATAGTTAGTTATATAAACATTTTGTTTTCACTTGTAAATTGGTATATATTATAGTAATCACATATTTACGATATGTATAGTAAATGTTTTTCAAACATAATAATATTGTATCATACGTGTTTTAATCAAATAGATTGTTTCTAATTTTCTATATTACACATGTTTTTTCAAACATGTGTTTGTTTCTTCTTCTACATTTTATTGTTTGTTAGATTAATATTTCATTTTTAGATAAAGTAATATAAATAGAGCTTGATTAAATATTAGTATACTTTAATGTGCAAAGATAATATAAACTTCAAAGAAATTTTTGCTAAAAACTAAACTTATAGCTTCATAAATTAATATTATAAAGAATTTTATTAAAAATAAATTTTGTAAACAATTTTTTTTTTAAAAAAATATAATTTTAAAATTTTACATCGAAATAAATTTATCTAGTATATATAGCATGTAAATTTTTTTAGGGTATAGAAATATTCCATATTACGAATCTTTGATTTTGTTAATATATTGTAGATGCATTTAACTATTATTGACATATTTCCTTATAAATAATAATAGATTCCTAAACTTATATCTATTAACATATTTTGTGTGNAAATTTATCTAGTATATATAGCATGTAAATTTTTTTAGGGTATAGAAATATTCCATATTACGAATCTTTGATTTTGTTAATATATTGTAGATGCATTTAACTATTATTGACATATTTCCTTATAAATAATAATAGATTCCTAAACTTATATCTATTAACATATTTTGTGTGACTAAGTTGGAAGGTGTGGGGTAATTTAACAAAACCAAATTGTTAAACGTATCTTTGTTATTATAGATATGATTTTTCATAAGATATAATAATGATAAGATTATTAGAGAGTTAATGTAACATGACTTTCTAGTAATATTCCATTTTTTTTAAAAATCACACATGAAATCAAGTCATGACTTCTGTTTTAATATATAAGATTAGTTTACTAGATTAATTACTACTTTTGCCATTGGTCAAAACATTACATATATTTTCTGTACACTATTGTAGTGACCCGCGAAAATATTTTGATGAATATTGACTTCTTTATCTATAGGGCAATACCTCACCATTAAGCCATATGTTGATATATTGATCGGATAATATGATATATATATATCATATTGTTAACCATAGTTCTACTATTGACTTTCATTATTTGAAATACGTATTTACGAAAATAATAAAAACAAAGTTTAATATACTATTAATTTTCACCTAGACTAATTCCAATATTCAATCTTTGTCTAAAATTATTATATAATTTTTAGAAACGAAAATGTGTTTTCTATGATATTTAAATCACACATATAGTTTTTTACTTTAATATTGAAAAACCACATTTGTTAAGAAGATTTATTCAAATTAATATGTTTTGCTCAGAAAATTTTATTTAAACCATATCTTTAGAAGCGAAAATGAGTTGCATACTACCATATGTAATTATACCATTTATTCCCGCGCCCTGAACTTTCCAAAAATCGATCATATAATGTCAATTAGCATTATTTGCGTGCAGAGAAATGATCTTCTGAATATTCAAAATTAGGAATGTTTTGAGCTAAATATGACACTAATTCCTGTTTTAAACGTACTCATTAATATAATTTGATATTGGTAATAGAAAATTACAATCAAATTAGGAATGTTGTGAGCTAAATACGACCCTAATTCCTGTTTAAAAAATACTCGTTAATATTATACGATTTGTTAATGGAAAATTACAGTCAAAACCGAATCATACATGTTTTTTTATAATACATTGATTGAGTTTAATTTATTTGCGTTGGCCAATATATATAATTGTTTCTTATAATAGTCCATCGAATCCGCCGTGAATTTGAATTACAAACATGATTATGGGAAGTTCTGGACAATCAATATCAATTTTGATACGTAAAAAAGATGACGAGTGCCTATCACTATTTACCCTAGAGCCACGCCTTTTGTATATATATACAAGACCTTATATCTAAATAGTACATCCTTACGACAAAACTTTTTTGCAAGCACAACACTTGGCGGGCTTTAACTATGATGCCGACTTGGAACATTTCAAGACTATGTGGAGAGTTAGGATTATAATTACTTGATTGTGAAAACAATACTTTTTTTCTTTTATATTTTATTAGTTTATTTTTAATTTATTGATTTTTCTTATAATATATATATTTTTTACAACACTCATGGAGGACTTTAATCAATTTTTAATTTATTTTGTTTGCTTATATTTTTGTTCTTTCATATTTTATTAGTCTATATTGCTTATCTTATGTTCTATCTTATATTTATAATTTATGTATGAAAAAAATTCTATTACCAATGTTTCGCTTATCTTTACTTTATAATTTATTTAATATAAGTTTTTGCTTACTCTTAAAGATTCACTTCCACAAAATATTCTTTAAGTTAACAAAACAAATACACAAGTTTTTAAAAAAAAATCAAAGGTTAATTATATACACAATTGCGTGGAATCCTTTATCATATAAAATGTTATATTTATTTCTATGACTTTAAACTTTCTATAATACCTTTATATTTAAAGTGATAAATTATTTAGATTTCCTCACTCCGTGCAGGGCGCGGGTTATCATCTAGTAAATATATAAAATGAAGTATTCTTACCAATTGTTTCATCAGTTCTTCTCAACCATAAATATTATTTTTATTTATAATCAGATAGTGGTGTATTATTAACTTAACCGTTCAAGTTCAAAATGACAAAACTTGATTGTGGTCTAAACTCTTTATAATCAAGGTATAATCATAGTCTTGGAACAAATGAAATCACTGTACAAAAAAATTATATATAAAACTAGGATTGGCCCGCCCTACGGACGGGTTAGTAATTGAAACAAATATACAATATACCATAAATGATATTGAATATTTCAAAATGTTTGTGGAGCAATTGATTGTGTGAGAAATCGTCTGTTGAAAGCATAATAATTTTTTTTACAGAAGCTAAATGATTCAGGTCATATAAGTTGTTGTATATTCATATATTTTAAAACTCTGTTACTCTTTTTTTAACGAAAAACACATTTATTGTATAGCTATGTATTTTTTTCTGATGTGACTACAACTTTTTAGTTATTGATTTATATTTTAAGAGTAGTTTACAATTTTAATAAATATTATGCTATGTTTAACTTAGTTTTGCTTCCGATTTATAGTTATTTGATGGAAATTTGTTTTACTGCATCATTGTTTTATTGTCTTTGAATATCATTTTCATTGTAAACTATGTTTTATGTCTGTATATACTTTTTTAGTATAACTTGAATTATTACTTTCTTACTTTTGATGTGAAGTGGAAAAACATAACGAAAACATTTTTAGTTTAATATAAGTTTTATATCAAATTATATAATTTAATACAACATTTTGACGATCGCTGACAAAAAAAACATTTGAAGATTATATCTTGTTAAATTTATTAATTTATTATTTTCTTTTATTTTTTGTAACAGTTTAGTTTTTATTAAAATTTGTAACTATTTATATGCCCACAAAGTGGACCAAGAAGTAACTATTGATGTGCCTAGATATTTTCATCACATATTTTTCCGATGGAAATATATCTTTAGGCTTGTTGGTCATCATGTTTGTTGCTATGTCAAAATACCACTTGATGAGCCTTTCTCATTTATTTATTTTTATGATTCTTTGTATTCATGGTATGCAATGTATTTAAACTAAATCAGACATGCTCGAAGTTTACCATCTGGGTTTAAGTTACACACTCAATATTATTCTTGGACGTAAGCACTAACTATGTTATTGTTGAAGTCACTTCTTGTACTCTTCTAGCTTATCTTTCTGCCTTGATGCTGCTAAATTTGAACAAATACTCATGAGAAGTTCTCCAGTCACGTCGGACGACTCCTCCACCACAACTTTCATCCCCATTTACAGAAACTTTGTAAGATTGCTCCTTACCTCTTAAACCCAACTAACTTTTGCAACTAATGACAAATTCCGCCACCGCAAAATTTCTGAAAATCAAAAGCAACTTAAACACAACCTCCTATTTCTAATTTCCTACAAAAAAATGTAGCTTTTATAAACTCACTCTGCCCGAGAGACTATCAACAGCTACTGTGAGAATTTGCACTGCAGCAATAGCTTTTGTTCGTTAACCTCCAGGAGCTCCCCTAAACCCTTAATTGTGCCACCTCCTTACTTCGACCTTGTTTTCAGATCTGATGTTACACTGAGTTTGACAACGCAGAGTTTTAAATGCTTTAATAGGAGGTTTCTGATCACCGGTATTACTTCTCGTCGAGGAGGAGTATGTCATACCACACCGAACTTTGACGGTGGTGTTAAAACGTCCTGCCTTGAAAGCCGCAAGCAGATGGGAAAAGATTGCCATTCCGGGTCGATGGGTCTGCGAAGATTCCAATAATTTAAAAGAGAGTAATGATCTTCACAGCTCAACAACATATTATTGGCCGGATTTCAAGTCAGCAAAAACAAAAAAATGAGTTGGCCATTATACTAAAAAGGAAGTTTCTCTAGTAGTAGGAATGGTGAGGATTCTACCGACTGTGAGGGAGATAAGGAGCAATGAATGAGTAACTGTGGTTTGCGTGGATCTAAGGAGTAAAGAAAGCTGTTAAT
The DNA here is from genome assembly GCA_932364175.1 of Eruca vesicaria subsp. sativa. Lineage (NCBI taxonomy): Eukaryota > Viridiplantae > Streptophyta > Magnoliopsida > Brassicales > Brassicaceae > Eruca > Eruca vesicaria. The sequence goes on from CAKOAT010135821.1 coordinate 47,852, forward strand.
GGCGATGAATCAACGAATCGGCTGAGATGGATCACAACCGAAACGATAGGAGAGGCAATGGACACGGAGTTTCAAAACTAATATTTTCCTCGGACAACCCTTCAGAGCCTTCGTAGTAGCCTGACGTAAGCGGCGCTTGAGGATAAATGGAACCCTAGAATCTGCAGTGGAGATCATCGAAGAAGACGAAAGCAAATCGACGTATCCTTTTCTGTCTTTTATTTGATGCCCAATTAATCTGATTAATCTTTGTGTCTTCTATGTGAAAGCCCAATTAATCTTAGATATAGCTCACAAAGGAACAAAACACTAAAAGCCCGTGAAAGAAGAATAAACATTATTATTGCAGCCCAAGAACAAAACGAAAGGAAGAAAACACCAAGAGAATAGCTACGTGTCATGCTCTCCTAGGATTATTTACTGACGTGGCAGTCCCAGTAAGGAATCAATTATCCTTTATATATATAGATAGATAGATTGGCAGCTACTTTTTTTGTACGGATTCGTTAGATACAACTATTTAAAATAAATAAAGAGTTTCATGAATAAATATAGACATCCATGTCTCATATATTGAGTTTCTTATTAGTTGTACTAACTCGGAATAGTAATATAGTCAAATTTCTAATATTCAAAATTTAAATTAATTAATTTTTCTTTTCATGTATTATTTTAATGCATCAGTAGCTGTATAAAAGGTAAGAATATATGCAATTATCTTAACTACAGCAAAAGTTATTATTCTAACAACAATATCGTTACATCCCTTATATATCCCCTATATATTAAACCCAAAACATAAAAACATATTTTTCTAGCCATGTGTGATCACCAGAATAATTCTCAAAATCATTAGAAAAATAAGTTGGTCCATATAATTATATATTATATTTTTATTAAATTAACTATCAAATTAATTATTAGTATACAAAAAAATTTTCTTTCTTTTTTTAAAAATAAAACCTACAGAATTACCTAATATGATTAACATATATATAATAATTAAAGACTATGAATAATGGCTATTAGCAAAATTGACCCAAAACATAAAATCAACTACAAAACTAACCTATGATTTTTTTTGGTTTTTTTTTTCTGTTTCCCTATTTATCTCACAAGGTCACATTATTTACGAAAATGTCATTTTCTGCGAAAATGCCTTTTTTACTCTCTCTCTCAACCTCATCATCTTCAAGTATTTACAAGACTGACATTGCCATCAATACACCAACCACCATGAACAACCAATTTGAAGCTCTTAATGCACCTCAAATCGATTTACAATTTTTCTTTCTCAATTCTTATGAACTAAAAACAACATCTCTTTCACTTTTTCTCCATATTCATCCACCCAAGTTTTGATTCTAATTTTTTTTATGGTTCATAGAGCCATTGAAGCCTACGATTATTGATGGGTCACTTTTGTTTGAGATTCTCGATGCTTGATGAAGACTTTTGTGTGCTTAACAAATTATCTCACTGGTTAAAACTATGAAATCAAAAAAAATTCCAGATCTGTTCATCCAGACGACTTCCAAGTAATTTGTTTAGTTGTAGACGACTTACCTAGAAGTTGTCTGGTCAATGCAGAGGTTAGAAAACTTACATGAAAGTCGTCCGCCTTTGTTTGATAAAAAAACTCGAATAAGTCTTCTAGGAAAAATAGGTTAGTTTTGTATTTGACCGAAATGTGTTAGCAATTTGAAACTCGAATAAGTCGTGTAAGTCGTCTAGTAGAGAATTTAAAATCAATATTTTGTATTTTCTAGACGACTTACATGTACATCGTCTCAAATTAGTTTTGCGATTGAAATATTAAAAAAAAAAGATTTTTACTAGACATTTTACATGTAGTCGTCCATGATTTTATTCCGAGATTTTGGTCAAACCTTGCTTATCTTGGACGACCTACATGTAAGTCATCTAGAAATATTTTTTTTTAATATTTCAATTGCAAAACTAACCTAAGACGACATGTAAGACGTCTAGAAAAAATAAAATATTAATTTTTAATTTTCTACTGGACGACTTACACGTAAGTCGTCCAGAAAAAGTCAAATTTTTGACACATCCCGGTCAAATTCAATACTAATTTGTTTTTCCTAGACGACTTACATGTCAAAAATCAATTGTCGTCTCAAGTTTCTTTTATTAAACAAAGGTGGATGACTTACATGTAAAAAATCAATTGCAAAGCTAACCTAAATGGACGACTTCTAGGAAGTTGTCGAGACGACCTCCGTGGAAGTCATCTGCGTTAATGTTTAATAAACTTTCATTTTCTCTAAGACTATATAGATTTTTTAACATTTTCTTGTTAATCCATGAATATTAGTCAATATTAGAGTTACTGAATGAAATTTATAACTTAATTGGTGATATTATGATGTTACCGACCTTCATGTTAATATTTCTAGCTAATAAGAGAAGACTTCATCTAGAAGACTTCGCGGGAAGTCGTCTAGAAGACTTCACGGGAAGTCGTCTAGAAGACTTCTCGGGAAGTCGTCTAGAAGACTTCTCGGGAAGTCTCTATGTTAATTGTTGTAAAGTTTGTATATTTCAAGAGTGATAAATATAAAGATATGTTTTTTAACTTTACAAAAATATTAAGTAACTTCAAGAATATTAAGTTATGTGGTTTAGTGTCTTCTATGTTAGTTTTTGAATTTGTGAAATGTTTGATCTTTTGTAAATTTTACTAAGTTTTCTTGACTAGGTAGAGTGATAAAAATATTTTTTGGTATGAATAAAAAAAAAATATTTAAACAATTAACTAATGTTATCATGCAAAAGAAATAAATATGGTAAACAAAACTAAAAAGATCTCATCTTATATACCAAATGAGACTTCTTACAATCAAGCATAAGCATTAGACCATAAACAAAGTTAATTATCATTTGATTTCACTTCTTAAACCTCTTAACATCAAGTTGTATCAACATCCCACATACAAAGTTTAATAATCAGCTCGACAAAAGATCTTATGTTTTATTTGTGTCTTTGTTTCAATACAAATTTTGGTCATTCATTATCCATTCACAAAATCCATCACACGTTTTTGCTCCCTGTACCTACAAAAAAAGACCCTTCTCAAATTAGTTACAAAATATAATGAAAGTGTTTAGAATTAAGATTTTTCTTTTCTAAAAACTAAGATTAATGATTTTTTTTAGTTTTTTAGTTTTAGTTTAGTAAGAAAATATTAGTATGTAAAATTTTAAGTTTATTCTTTTATTTTTTTGAATAAAATAATATTTAAGCAGGAAAATAAAATTTTCTTAAATTTTAGGCGAGAATAGTAGGATGACTTACATGTAAGTCGTCTGATTTAAATTATTCACCAGACGACTTATATGTAAGTTTTCTAGACCCTAAACATAACTCCTAAACAAAATTAACTAACTAAACACTTCATAAAATCAAATTAAACTTAAAAAGTGTTTATTATACACATATAGGTAAAAATTATTTTTTTCAAAAAAAAACAATTTTAGCTTTTCAGTTTAGTTTAGTAAACAATTATTATTATGTAAATTTTATTTTTCTTTTTTCTGAATAAAATAATATTTAAGCGGGAAAATAAAATTTTCTTAAATTTTAATCGGGAATATTAGGACGACTTACAAGTAAGTCGTCTGGTTTAAATTATTCACCTGACAACGTACATGTAAGTCGTTGTCCGAAAGACTTCCTGGAAATCGTCTAGAAGATTTCCTGAAAGTCTTCTAGCGCATTATATTTTCGACGACTAACATGTAAGTCGTCCCAGAAGTCTTCCAAATCTGAGAAACCTGCATATCCAAATCCAGATATGAAAAATCTACATATTCAAAAATGTTCAAATCGCTTAAAAATAGAGAAACTTAGTGAAATATTAGAGTAATCTACCTTTATAGAACACACAAAAATACATATCTAAAATTAATAGATTTACCTTGAAATGAGTAGAAGATGAGAACCATGTGATGAAAAACCTACACAAACCAGATAAATTAGTGAGAAAGACATGAAAAAACAATAAATTAATATAAAGTTTGGTGTTTATAAGTTCAAAGAAATTAGAGAGAGGTTGGAGAGTTTTACAATGATGAACATTACATTTTTGTTTCAGCCATTTGAGATGAGAAGAGAGAATGTGTAAATTTTTCTTTATATAAAGAGACAAAAAATCCAATTAGGTTAAAAAAATTCGATTCAGACGACTCACTTGTAAGTCGTCCTGAAGATAGACGATTTACTTGTAAGTCGTCCAGAAGATAGACGACTTACTTGTTAGTCGTCCAGAAGACTTAATATTTTTAGCGGAAAACTAAAATATTTAAGCGGGAAAATAATATTTTAGGCGGGAATATAAGGACGACTTACATGTAAGTCTGTTTTAAATTATTTACCAGATGACTTACAAGTTAGTCGTCTAGACCCTAAACATACCCCTAAACCAAATTAACTAACTAAACCCTTCATAAAATCAAATTAAACTTAAAAAGTGTTTATTATACACAAAATAATCACACATAGGTGAAAATATAATTTTTTTAAAAAAAATCAAGATTTCCAAAATCTAACCCTAAGAATTCATACAATATTAAAACATATGTTGTCAAACCATAAAGCCAGAAAAAATATCATGATTAACTATTTTCACTCATCTATGTTGAAAACTATTCAATTTTATTATAACTAAATTTACATCACTTAAAACTGTTTATAATTACATGATTTCAATTTTTTACTTGTCAAAATATTTTTTTTTAAATTTATAAATTATTTTAAGTTCAACTACATCAGATGACTAACCTGAAAGTCGTCTAGACTACTACCAGCATCTCGGACAACTCAGACGCATTACAAGAAAACGTGGGCATAATGACCACAGTTTTAGAGGCTATCTGGTCGTAAATAGGCATTTACGTTTTTACGACCAAATAACAACGAAACACATTTAGTCGTTATCAGCCCGTCGTAATTCACTTTTGGTCGTAAAGTGGATTTAAATATTACGACTAGAATATTTGGTCGTAATACATATGTAAAAAAGGTAGTCGTAATTTAGATGTTGATTTGACGTACAGTTACGTCCACAGCAGTAGACGTTCATTGGTCGTAAAGCCTGGTCGTAAAGTGGAAGTCAATTTCGACGTACAACAATATTTAAACCGAGATAAACTGTATGACCCCATAACCTCGACACTTGAACCATAGACACAACTAAATCGTAAACTGTACGACTAGATTACTTCGATTTGATTTAATTGGTACGACCACTTCACCTCTAGAAATATAATAAATTTTCACGTTTTAAATTCATAAATTTAAATTTTTAATTTACAAAATTTAATAATTAATAAAAAATCCTTCAGTTTCGAAAATAAACTTAACTTAATATATAAATCCAAAACATAATAAAAATATATATTTATATTACATAAAAACTAATTAATTATTAAGATTAATGTATGCGAACAATTGGGAGCTATGTTCATCGGCTCCTCGCTCCGCATTCGCTTGCTCTTCTGGGGTTAGGTCGGGGTAGATCGTTGAACGTCGAGGTCTCCACATTGCCTTAAGGGCTGGGTTTGTTTCTGCCATAATATCAAACATCTCCGCCATGGCCCACCTGACAATGTACATGTAAGTCGTTGTCCAAAAGACTTCTTGGAAATCGTCTAGAAGATTTCCCGAAAGTCTTCTAGCGCATTATATTTTAGACGACTAACATGTAAGTCGTCCCAGAAGTCTTCCAGATCTGAGAAACTTGCATATCCAAATCCAGATATGAAAAATCTACATATTCAAAAATGTTCAAATCGCTTAAAAATAGAGAATCTGAGTGAAATATTAGAATAATCTACCTTTATAGAACACACAAAAATACATATCTAAAATTAATAGATTTACCTTGAAATGAGTAGAAGATGAGAACCATGTGATGAAAAACCTACACAAACCAGATAAATTAGTGAGAAAGACATGAAAAAACAATAAATTAATATAAAGTTTGGTGTTTATAAGTTCAAAGAAATAAGAGAGAGGTTGGAGAGTTTTACAATGATGAACATTACATTTTTGTTTCAGCCATTAGAGAGGAGAAGAGATAATGTGTAAATTTTTCTTTATATAAAGAGACAAAAAATCCAATTAGGTTAAAAAAATTTGATTCAGACGAGTCACTTGTAAGTCGTCCAGAAGATAGACGATTTACTTGTAAGTCGTCCAGAAGATAGACGACTTACTTGTTAGTCGTTCAGAAGACTTAATATTTTTAGCGGAAAACTAAAATATTTAAGCGGAAAAATAAAATTTTAGGCGGGAATATTAGGACGACTTACATGTAAGTCATCTGTTTTAAATTATTCACCAGATGACTTACAAGTTAGTCGTCTAGACCCTAAACATACCCCTAAACCTAATTAACTAACTAAACACTTCATAAAATCAAATTAAACTTAAAAAGTGTTTATTATACACAAAATAATCACATAAAGGTGAAAATTTAATTTTTTTAAAAAATCAAGATTTCCAAAATCTAACCCTAAGAATACATACAATATTAAAACATATGTTCTCAAACCATAAAACCAAAAACAATATCATGATTAACTATTTTCACTCATCTATGTTGAAAACTATTCAATTTTATTATAACTTAATTTACATCACTTAAAACTGTTTATAATTACATGATTTCAATTTTTTACTTGTTAAAATATTTTTTTTAATTTATAAATTATTTTAAGTTCAACTACATCAGATGACTAACCTGAAAGTCGTCTAGACGACTACCAGCATCTCGGACAACTCAGATGCACTACAAGAAAACGTGGACATAACGACCACAGTTTTAGAGGCTATCTGGTCGTAAATAGGCATTTACGTTTTTACGACCAAATAACAACGAAACACATTTAGTCGTGATCAGCCCAACGTAATTCACTTTTGGTCGTAAAGTGGATTTAAATATTACGACTAGAATATTTGGTCGTAATACAGATCTAAAAAGGTAGTGGTAATTTAGATGTTGATTTGACGTAAAGTTACGTCCACAGTGGTAGACGTTCATTGGTCGTAAAGCCTGGTCGTAAAGTGGAAGTCAATTTCGACGTACAACAGTATTTAAAGTCGGGCAAGAGACGGTGGTGCTTCTTCCAACGCAGCCTACAAAATAACATAATTAAATTAAACTAATTAATATATCAATAAACAATTTATAAATTATTAAAAATCTAAAAACAAATTAAAATTTTTTTAGCTAGTACTTACAATTTGTAGAGCTTTCCTTGCGTGTGAAGTCTGTCCAGAAGTGTGGGGCACAACGACCAAATTACCCTCAGCATCACGCGCCATTCGGCTGTTGGGGAACGGGCCGAATTTTTAACTGACTTAGGCAAACTCCAATAGGTCATCAAGTCATTCCACACGTAATCGCTGATGTAGTTCGGTTTACATTTTCTGACATCGTGGCCAAACCTCCACTTGTCCTTCCAATCGGCCACAATGTTCTTCAGTCGTTCTTGCGCCTTCTCGTAAAACCCATCCTTCACCTTATCGTTGACCGCAATAGACCGCGAAAAATAATTAAAATGAGAAATAAATAAATAATTAAATGATATTAAAAACAAAAATAAATTAATTTAATTAAGAAATAAAATAACTTACCGCAAAGCATTTGAACCAAGTCCTCCGAACGTGGTCCGGTGTAAGGGACAAGTTCGGATGAGGCTCCCGGAAGTTCGCCCTTATGATGTTTGCGACGCTCCGTCCCAAGCGATTGTCTGTTGGAAACCTACAAAAAATTGAAAATTCATTAATGTTAGATGGAAATATATATAATTAAAATTTTATATATATATGGAAAAAATCATAATTAAGTTACCAGAGAGTGTTTGGTGGTCGATCTGGATTGATGATGGGTAAACCTTCTCGTCCCGGCATTTGGAGAAGATCTTCCACCGTGTATCTAGCGTAGGGAGCATCCAGTGGCACAAGCAAATCCGGATGGACACCCGGAGGAGGAGGCAGAGCAGCTTCATGGACTGGAGGAGGGGCATGATGCTGCAGATGATGATCATGATGCTGCTGATGATCATCCTGCTGCGGATGATGATGAGGATCGTATGGAGGATCACGCTGAAGATAGTAGGGAGGCACGTCAAACTGAAGAGGCTGTGGTGGCACATACGGAGCCGCCGGCTGCTGATACGGAGCCGCCGGCTGCAGAGCCGTTGGCACAAACAGAGGAGGAGGCACATAAGATGGTTGAGTGCCTTGGTCCGCGGTCTCAGAGACGACAAACTCCCGGGCTGTGCCAGAGCTGGTAGCTGATGGATCCGACGACGACGAACCGAGAAATGTGTCACCGTAAGAAGCAGTTTGGTTTCTCGCCGCGTGATTTCTTAATCTCTTTCTCCCGGCCATATCTATACAAATAAAATTTATGGTTAGAACAATTTTTAATTCCAAAATAATTTTAAAAGTAATTAAATACTAATTATAAATCTAATATAATCTAATCCCGCACTAAACATTCCAAACCTAATCTAATTACATCCTAAACTAATCACCTAAATCTAAAACTATAACCAAAAAAAAAACCATACCCGAAGAGAGGGAAAGTGGTGGCTAGTGAGAGAGGAGTGAACGACGAAGTGAGCTCTGCTTTCGCGACTTTATATAGGGATTTACCTCTGGTCGTAATGTGGTCGTACATTACTTCTAGATTACGACCATAATTGGTTTACCACCAGTTAGGGACCACATTTAACGACCAATCAGCATCCACCCGTGACGATATTACGACCAATTAGCTTTTAAATAATGTTACGACCATTTAGGGTCCAAGTTTTACCTCCACATTACGACCAAACAAGGTCAACAGAAACCATTACGGCTCATTTACGACCAAAAGAAAGTAACGAAAAAAAATTATTTCTAAGACATTTATTAATAACTTAGGTAAATCTCCTATAGAAATATTCAAATCTATGGGAGCATTTATCTAAGTTATTTTTACAAATATCTTAGACAAAAACTGAACTATATGTTTTTTTACAAAAAAAAATTCAAAATTTTCATATTTTTCTGTCTCTTTTTTTTTTACAAAGAAAGAGATGTTTTGTTTGTGTTTTGATGTCTAATTTTGAATGGGAGAAGGTATTTATAGGGAATATTCTACTTTTACGACCAAAAGGGGACCAAAGTCACTTTACGACTAAAAATGGACCAAGAACTGTTTACGACCAACAAGGGACCAAAGTCACTTTACGACTAAAAAGGGACCAAGATCTATTTACGACCAGCAAGGGACCAAAATCACTTTACGACTAAAAAGCGATCAAAATTTACGACCAAAAAGGGACTACAATTGTCTATACCCTAAGTCTGAAACCCCAAACTTCAAGCTTCATAAGTATATCATTTTAAAACTCTAAACCTCATTATATCAGAAAATTCTTAATTAATATTAAAAAATAAAAATAAAAGTATTAATACAAAACTTCAAAAGCATTAATACATTGCAGAGTACATATATGTTATTACTCGTCATCATCTTCTGAACCATCATCTATTTCATCATTTTCTTCAAATTCATCTCCATTGCCTTCATCCGCTAAACTATCTGAAAGATCTTCGTATCCTAGGTTTTGAGGATCAACAAGTAAAATTTCATCAATAGGTTGTTCAGGCACTTCCACTTCGTTAACGGCATCTCCTTGCAAAGGCGGTTGTTCATCACTCACTACACGACCCCGAGGTGTAACTTTAATAGCGGCTAAACAGGATATTCCAGATTGTCTAATCCGCGGATATGGAATAAAAAAACTTGGTTTGCTTGAGCTGCCAAGATGTAGGGCTCAAATTTGTTGTACCTCCGTCTTGAATTGATATCCACAACTCCAAAATTGTTGTACCGAATACCTCTATTAACCGTAGGGTCGAACCAGTTACATTTGAAGAGGACACATTTCATCTTCACTAAACAAGGGAATTCCACCTCGATGATCTCTTGCAAGATTCCGTAGAAATCTGTTTTGCCTTTTACACATACTTCATAGTTCAAAGTTGCTCGAAGACTTCCATACTCGTAAGTGTGAAAAGTGTAACCTCGTGTGAAATACATAGGTGTTGTGGTCACCTTAGCAATTGGACATTGTATCAATTCATGAACCCACGCACTATAGTATGGATCATCATAATCAACCTGTAAATGTATAAATTAACTAATTAATTATTAATGTATAAGTGGTTTAATTGATATATAGTAAAAATACCATAATATATATTATATGTTGTTTTACCTGTGTTTTTAACCACTGCACAAAGTGTTGCTCTTTCATTTTGTTGAGATCATTAATTGATATTCCTGGTAAAGCTTCTTCAACTTTTGCAACGAAATCGCTGTTTTTACAAAGGATCGATCGTCAAATATTTAAATATCATCAAACATGTAATTTTAACTTATATAATTACCTTTCAAATTCTTGCATCTCCTCGCAATTAAGAAATATATATGTGTGGGCACTGTGAGCATCTTCTGTACTCGATCACCAAACTTCTTTTAATATTCCACCTAGACGTCCAATCCGACAGAATATGTCATGAACATCCTTTTCAATATAAGTCGGGATAACACCACCATCGTCATATCTGCTCGGAGCCCGTTTTCGTGTACGGAATTTTGAGCCAAAGTAGTACGAAGTAAAGTGAGATGTTTCCTCATTCAAGCTCCCAGCAACTATTGAACCTTCCACCCTTGCATGATTTCTTACTTTCCCTTTTAAATATTTCATGGATCGCTCGTAGGGATAGATCCATCCGTTATGTACCGGTCCACAAAGCAATTCCTCGTGTGGGAGATGGAGAACTAGATGTTCCATGACGTCAAAAAATTATGGTGGAATTTTTTTTTGAAGATTACACATCAAGATCGGGATATTATCATCAAGTTGATTGATGATATCTTCAGTTAATGTACGTGAGTTAAGATCCCTGAAAAAATCTCCAATACCTACAAAACAATTCCAATTGCATATTAATAAGATATAATAATCTTTTAATTAACTCCGACAAATCTGTTATATATTTAAATGAAAAGTTACCTGCAAGTGCTTCGTGAACATTGTTTAGAAGCAACTCCGCAAATGCAAATGGTAGAAGTCGTTGCATAAACACATGACAGTCATGACTATTCATCCCAGAAAACTTTTGTCCTTGCTCAACACATCTAGATAGATTTGACACGTACACATCGGAAAACTTCACATCTGATGCCACCCACTTGAACAACGCCGCCTTCGCTTCTGCTGACAATCTGAAAATGGGAACCGGAATTTTCCCATCGTTTTTAATATGCAGTTCACTCCTACAACATAACCCCGACAAATCCAACCTCGAGTTCTTGTTATATTTTGTCATTCCGGGTACATTCAGTAATGTATTTATGATGTTCTCAAAGAAGTTCTTCTCTATATGCATAACATCTAGATTGTGTCGCAAAAGTAAATCCTTCCAGTGTGGAAGTTCCCAGAATATACTCTTCTTGTGCCAGTTATGCTGTGTACCGTAACCATCAGCCATATTTGCAGGAGTATGCCAATTACCTCTTCTCTTGACTGTTTCTTGTGCACCATAGTAATCGATATCTTTCTCAATTTCCTCTCCAGATAAATAAGGAGGTGGGGTTTCTCGTACAACCACTTTTGTCTTGAATAACGTTCTGTTTCATCGATACGGATGGCTAAGAGGGAGAAATTTCTGATTTTCATCAAACCAAGACGTCTTCCTACCATGCTTTAGTTGAAATGCGCTAGTTCTTCCCATACAATAAGGACACGCTAGTCTCCCATGCGAAGTCCAACCTGATAGCCTCCCATATGCTGGAAAGTCACTGATAGTCCACAGAAGAACAGCTCGCATTGTAAAGTTGGTTCTCGTTGAACAATCATATGTTTCCACCCCTGTTGACCACAATTCTTTCAATTCTTCTATCAGAGGTTGTAAGAAAACATCGAGGGACCGCTTTGGATGCTTAGGCCCAGGTATCAATATACTCATGAAAAGGAATTTCCTTTGCATACACATCTCTGGTGGAAGGTTGTATGGCGTCAAGATGACTAGCCACAGTGAGTATTGCCTTCCAGACATTCCAAAAGTACTAAATCCATTTGTGCATTATCCAAGATAAACATTTGCGAATGTTGCTTGCAAAATCCTTGTGCACCGAATTCAAGTGTTTCCACGCTTTTGAATCTGAGGGATGATTGATCTCGCCGTCCTTCTGAGTATGTTCTGCATGCCATCTCATCGCTGCCGCAGTATTTTCAGATTGATATAATCTCTTCAGCCTATCCGTAATAGGTAAGTACCACATCCGCTGGTACGGTTTATATCGTGGCTTCTTACAAAATCAACACTCCAATAACTCTGCATCTTTCCTCCAGAAGATCATACAGTTGTCTAAACAGACATCTATCATCTCTGAAGGTAAGCCCATACTATGAACCAGTTTCTGAATCTCATAGCAAGATTCAGCACACACATTATCTTCAGGCAAATACTCTTTAAACAACTCAGCACATGCATCCATACAAACTTCAGGTAAGTTATAATCAGTTTTGATATTCATCATCCTAGCTGCCAATGATAACTTAGAAAGACCATCTCTACAACCTTCATAAATTGGCTGATTAGCAGCGGCTAACATGTCATAAAATCTTTTGGCTTCCAAGTTAGGCCCCTCTGCTTTCTCTACTCCCACCTCTACATTTGCTACTTCTTCAGCAATTACTGGATTTGTTTCACGAAATGCATCAGTAACCATTTCATGCATCCTATCATGATCTACCACCTGATCCTCCGAAGGTAAATGTTGTTCTCTATTACGAATATTTTCAAACTGATTACTACTACTAGCTTCATTTGTAGTATCACCTTCTCCATGATGAAACCAAATGTAGTAATGTGGAGTAAATCCTCTATTAACTATATGTTTCCAAACCGTTTCACTAAGAGCGAATTTTGTATTCTTGCACTTAACACATGGACATAACATTTTACCTGTTTCCTTCGTGAGAGACGTGTTTCCGGCCTGGTACATGAATATTTCTGCCCCGTTAAGGAACTCCGATATCACTCTTCCCTCAGAATCTTTATGTGTATACATCCAACTTCGAAGTTCATAAATATCTCGAGACATTTTTTACTCTATCTTGTTTCATTTTTTTTGGACTATCTTGTTTAGCTTTTTTTTCTGTGTAACTAAAAAAATGGAAGATGAGATTGTATTTATAGTCAAATATCGAAATTGTAGGTGTGGAATATTACCCCCTATTTACGACCAAAATTATGTTACTTCGAATAAACAACTACGTCTATGTAATTTGGTCGTTAATGCGAAGCTACATATTTGGTTGTAACTCCGTAGTCAACTAACTTCTACTTTACGACTACTTTTTCACTTGGTCGTAAATTAGACGTTCATTTACTTCTGCTTTACGACCAACCTTTGTGGTCCCAATTGTACTTCGGTTTTACGACCATTATCTCATTTGTTGTTCACTGGTCGTAAGGCAGACGTAAAATTACGACAATCATTTTTTGGTTGTAACTCGTGGTCGGTTAGCGAGCGTTTTCTTGTAGTGACGACTTACTGTGGCAATATTCGTAAAAATGACTTCTGTTTATTGTTTGGTCATAAGGGGCTGGCTGTAATTTCACAAGGTTTTTAGGTTAGTTTTGCATTTGATTCAAGTTTGGGTATAGATTTGCAATCAAAATCATGTGTTGAGCCATATTTGGTAAATTCCCCATAATACATATTTGATAACATTTTTTTATCCTTTCTCTTTTTTTTGTTTAATTTACATCATTAAAAATAATTGTACAATCACATTAAGCATATAATAAAAGAAATTTTAGATTTTTTTTTTATATGTTATATTTAGAAGTCCACACTGAAAATTTTAAAAGTTTCACACTGAAATTACTAAAAGATTTTAAATGTCCCACACTGAAAATTTTTGATTGTTGGTTTAACTTTTTTTTCGTTTAAACAAAATACAAATGATTATAAATCGTATAAATATGAAATCTCATTAATAGATATTCATATATATATATATGAGCTTTATGAATGATTTGTGCTAGCCTCCAGTTCTCCCCTTCGGATAGAGCTATTTGGACTGTATCAAGAGGAGAAGTGTCCTTTCCCTTAAAGAATTTATCGTTTTGCGCTTTCCAGATGAACCACAAAATCCATGGCACATTATTCAGGATTGAGGACGGGGTGCCAAGTCCTTTTGCCTGCTAGAGGAGGTGGTTGACGGTTTCATTATCGGCTCCACATTGCGGACACATTAATCAGTATGAACAGTCAGACTTATATGAATAAATTCACATACTTGTATCGTATGGTATCCAAAAATTTGGTACATGGTTAGATCTTCATGAATAAATATATTAAATGGTGTACTCTTACCAATTGTTTCATCAGTTCTTCTCAACCATAAATATTATTTTTATTTATAATCAGATATTATGGTTTATTACTAACTTAACAGTTCAAGTTCAAAATGACACAACTTGATTGTGGTGTAAACCCTTTATAATCACAGTATAATCATAGTCTTGGAAAAAATGAAATCACTGTATAAAAATTTATATATAAAAATGGCAGCTATTTTTTTTTGTATAGATTCGTCAGACACTATTATTTAAAATGAATAAAGAGTTTCATGAATAAATACAGACATTCACCTTTCATATATTGAGTCTATGTATTAGTTGTACCAACTTGGAATAGTAATATAGTCAAATTTCTAATATTCAAAATTTAAATTAATTATTTTTTATTTCCATGTATTGTTTTGCTGCATCAGTAGCTGTATAAAAGGTAAGTTTATATGCAGTTTTCTTAATTACAGAAAAAGTCTTATTTTTTTTTTTTTTTTTTGACAACGAACGGCTGATCTATTACTCAAGCTTGAGGTGGTCTGGAAATCCAGACCGAAATAGAACAACCAACAAACATGAGGTCCCGATAAAAGGATCGGGCAGTCTTAGCTAGGTGATCGGACATAGCATTTAAAGACCGAGGTACATATCTAATCTTAAAATCTGGGAAACAAATCCGCAGCATCGAGATCGTCTCCAGTTCCGTCGAAAAGCTTGGCCATCCATGGGGATCCTTGAGCATTGCTAACAATTCCTTGCAGTCCGTCCCGAAGCTCTGACATGGCGAATGTTGAAGCATGTTCTCCATTGCCCACCGCAGCGCTTCCAGTTCCGAATGCAACGCCGACTCCACTCTACTCACGTTACGCATCCCCATTAATTGACTGTCTCCCATGCTATCCTTCCAATCCCATCCACAACCGGAAAATTGATCTGCAGAGGTCCAAGAACCATCTATCATGCAAATATCAACTAGGTTTATGGCCTGCGGATCTGCATTATCATCGTCGTGTGCAATCTCAACACCCTGCTCATTGGCTTGGAACCAGGCAAGACACTCACTCTCTGCGTATCGGGCCAAATACATTTTGAATAATTTCTCAGATATGATTTCACAGTATAACACTAAATCCGCCTAACTAAGTATATAAATAAGTTTTCTTGAAAATATCTCCTCATCGCAAATCATAGTATAAGATGTAGTTTTAAAAATATTTCACCTTAAAGTAAGTAGGATCCAATTTGTGCTTTTATTTTAATAGTATTTACTAGATTTCGACCCGCACAACCGTGCGGGTATTTTAATACGAAATATTTGCAATTATATAATTAAATTTTTCTATAAATAAATATAATTTGATTATGTATACTATCCAATTTTATAACAATGTTTGTGTGACTTATAATATTATTAATATAAAATTTATAAATTTTTATTTTTGTAACAATTTTTATAACATTATTACATAACATTACTAATTTATATATTTTGTTTTATTTCTAAATTTGAAATATATGTAAAAAGTAAATTAAGTTGGACCTACATAATACATAAACAAAAATTTGGAATATTGTTAAACGTATTATACATCATTTTAATTTTTTGTTTATAAAATAAATGAATTAAAAATTTAATTATATTTTATAATAATTAAAATTTTAATCAAATAATTGTTAAAACTATATCTTGAAAAGATTCTAAAAGATTTTTAAAAGATTTTGTTTGAATTTTCTTAAAACTATTTATTTGTATTTCAAATAAAATTAAAGATGTGAAAAGATATTATATTGATGTTATGTAAAATTTTATAAATTTCTAAGGATGGTCCAAATTAAAATATCACACATGAAGTGAGTCATGACTTCTCTTTTAATATAATAGATTGACTCGCGAAATGCAACACAATTTACCAACGAATAAATGGGGATTATAAAAGATAATAGTTTTTTTAGTATCATTTTCATATCTACCTTAACCAAATGTACTCTTGATTGTAAAAATCTAAATAGACACTTTTTATTCTAGGGTTAGGTTAACTAATCTAAATTTAGGGTCTAGGTAAGGTCTAAATTTTTAATAAAAATATAAATATATTCAAAATTAAAATTTAATATAGTTTCAAAATGTATTTTCAAATATGAAATTGAATATCTAATTTTTTTTTAAAAAAAATCGAAAACTTTTTGAGAAAAAAATAAAAATAAAATAATTTTTTTTTCGAAAAGTTATACTTCGAAAACCTTTTAAAAAAATAATTATTTTTTTAAAAAATTTATGTAAATAATTATTTATATTTATAAATCAAATGTATTAATGTCTTTTGACTTACTAATGTAGTCTCATATTTGGGTATTTTTGAAAATGGAGTTAGATAAGGTAAACATGAATAATGATATCAAATAGAAGGTACAACTGAAAATCTCCCTAGAATAAAATTCAGCAGACCCAATTTGTATATGTATTAATTTTATTGTTTATGTATACTATTTATTTTTTATAAGATAAAAAAAAATTCAGTAATGTCTAGTCCTAAACTAATTTTATTTTAAAAGATTTATCTTTTATTTCTTATAAAGAAAACTTCTTTTTAATATTAATTAATAGCATCTTTATATATTTATCAACCACTTTTATATTTTTTTATATATAAAACATGTGTACATTGAAGATTTTAATACTACTAAGTAAATATTCACCATAAATGAGGATTTTAATACTACTAAGTAACCGGCCCGCACTCTGTGCGGGCATAAGAAAGTTCAAAAAATTATTATAACAGTGTATAGCCTTAGAAGTAACGGATTGTACATCATTATACTACCATCATTTGGAGAAAGCTTTAGCCATGGAGAAAGGCTGGTACTCAATATTTGACATTGGAGAAGATGGTCCAAAGTAACTCCAGTATCAAGAGGCAGTTATTGTCTGTATGTATAATTGCAAAGTCCCAAAATAATTAGTGTGTTTAAGAAGATACTTCCATTCAAAATCCGACTTCTAAATAGTGTATATTTTTAAAAGTAACATATTTTATATTATCTTTTGTAATTAGAATTGCATTGTATAAGCGTTGTAATTTTTAATTTTAGGTGAATAATAATATTATGTGTAATTTTTCGTCAAATTTATGTAGACATATTAAAAGAAAATATAGTAAATTTCAAAATATTATCCATAAATATTATCTATAAATAAAATTAAAATTATTATCCATAAATAATATAAATTTATGAAGTAAAAATTCTTGATAAAGAAAACCAAATTCATTAGACACCTGCAAAAAATATATTAGATTTTGTAAGCTATTGGACCGGATAACATTATTTGATAGATATAAAATTATTTCAAAATTTTATTGAACAGAAAATAATATTAAATGACATACCGTCATAGAAATAGGCAGAAACTGGATGGTAATCAAATAAAATCGGTCTGGTAACTCATCACTACCCATCTTGCAATTCCGTGTAAAAGAAATAAATGTAACAGTTTATATATTAAAAATAAATTATTTGAAAAAGTATATTAATATTACATACACTGACTACGGAATATTTTGAAAACTTGTTTGTAGACAACGTTCAATGTTTTCGTCTGCGGCTTCGATTCTTTACCAGTTATTAGGATACCCGCAATTTTGCACGCAATTTCTCCATAAACGAAGAATCCTAACCTCAATACACCATGTATCTTTACATGGTCTCAATTGCCTGATCAAAGACATTCGATTTTTGGTAGCTTGAACCATTGCCATAACGTTTTTAAAAATTTGCTATTATCAGAAAACTGTATTGTATAATATGTAGTACTTTGATTGCGTTTATATATTGTCGAGCTTTCCTAATGTTTGAAGTCTGCACATATTTTTGCATTTAATTGCCGATGTCTTGCGCAAGTTTTTCGAAAATGAATATAAGGAAAGTAACTAATAAGATTTTTCCAATGTAGAAAGATTATGAAACTAAATTTAATCAATACTAACTAGGTAATAACTCGCGCCTTGCGCGGAATGAGATTATTACTTTTGTTACTTTTTAAGATAAAAATGATATTATGTTTGTTTAGCATGAACATTGGTTCAGTTTTACGTTGTTCTTTTTAATCTCCTAAAATATAACTATCATTCTAAATATATATTTACTTTGGTTTGTTTGGTTTAAATGTTTGATGTTTTTGATTTTTTCGATGATAATTAAAAACTATTGTTATTAGTTTGATTTCGTTTTATATAAATTTTAGACATTTTTGATGTCGAACTAATAGTTTCCTATTATAATTCTAAAGACATGTAAAATCAAATAAAATCTAAATAATATTTGAAAAAAATAAATTATGAACATAAAACATTTCACTACAATTTGAGCGATAGTGAAAGAAAACATTAAATAAGAATTCAACTTCAATAAGAATTAAAATTCTCACTTGTGGTGAATATTTAGTTATATAGCCGGTCATGTCAATGTGTACATGTATGTATATGTAAAAGTATATAAATCTGATGATAAATATATGAATATACCGTTAATTAAGATTTACAATATTTTTGTTCAAAATAACACATGATAGTAAATTCTTAAACAAAATTAAGTAAAAATAAAGAAAAATCTAGAATTAATAACATTTTTTCATATGAAGAAAATCAAATTGTACCCGTAAACAATAAAAATAATATATATTACAAAGTGACATCTTCACTTGGTACCTGAATTCTGTTTTTAATCGATTTTGTGATTTTTATTTCTTTTTAAAGTTTTTCTGATGTCTGATTTTTTTTCTACTAATTAGATTTTGTTTCTAATTCTTGGTCTGATATGAAAACTTTATAAAAATATTAATATTTGATTAAACTAAAGATCTGACTTTACATGTGGTATTTTTCACCTCAGCTTCTTTAATTCATAATCAGTCACCTTATTTGTTGTTATTATGTACTGAAGCCTCATTTATGACCAACTTCGGCAAGGTGCGAAACTTTAAATTTCTACAAACATTTTCATCTCAACATTTTAGTTGATTCGAATCTAAATGATTTTGTATTTTTTTTTACAATAAAGATATTATTCATTAATTTCACGTAAAAAAAAATTAATTTATTAATACAAAATTTAAAAATGTAGGAAAAATGAATTAATTAAAAAATAATTTATAAACCATTAAATAATGAATTTAAAAAATTAGTGTGTGAACGCATTTATTACCAAATGATTGTAGGGATGACACATGTCAGTTATGGTGTGAACGCATTTATTACAATGATTCTCTTTTAATATATAAGGGATTTGCGCAAGTATTGATTTGCAACCAATAAGTCATCTTTATATTGTCGAGAATCAAAAAATAAATGATGTTTCCCTATTTTGTCTTTGAATTTAAATTGATTGCAATTTTAATTAAAAAATCAAGAAATGTGATAATAATTTAAAAGTTTATTTTATTCATCCTGCAATTAGCATTAAAAGTATAAAATATAAGGTAACTTACAATATATGATTCTCATGTCTCTTTGCTACTTGCGCAAGTAATGTGACCAAGGGTGTAAACAATTTATTACACGATTTCTAGCGACAAGTTATTTTGCAACTTGCGCAAGTAATCCTATTTACACTTATATGTTCTTATCTTTAAAATTGATTACACCAGTTTGGGCTTTTTTAAGTAGGCTATGAAATTTATCTTTCGGTTTAACTCTTGTTGAACATTGGCCCAAGATAACTGCAAGTTTCAAATTGGTCTAACAACTATGTAGGAGAAGTCACTGGGTATATCCCCAGCTTCACACTCGTACTTACTTGACACTAATCAATAATCAGTCAAGCGTTTGTGGAGGAAATAATATACCTTAAAGAGGTTCAGCTCTGGAACTGGATAACAATACAGACCAAACCGTATATCTTTCTCGACTTCTCCATGTCATGAAATTGCAATATGTGGCCTCTGAAAGGTGAGACCAGACCAATTCTGTCTGCATGCTCCAAGGCTCCAGAAAGGCGAGACAGCAGGAGGCAAACAAAAATTAACACTCGTTTTAGTTGATTTTAATAATGTAGTCTAGTACTTATTCTGACCTTATTCTTTGTGATCGGTAAGTTACATGCATTCTTCTCCTTGCATACTGAAGCTGCCACAAGATCAAAAAATGATCTATGATCAACTAAAAAGGTGAGGACAGTAATATAAAACATCACTAACATAATAGCAGTAAAGAAACAGGACATTTAGTTAACATGTACATACCACGAAACAAACTGAAAAGAAGTTTGAAAACTCACAAACAAATACATAAAAAACTATCAACCGAGTTCTCTTTCAGAAAAAGTACCATAAAAACCATTGACTGGTAATGTTTCCCATATGAGATTAATTCCAATAGCAGACATGGATACAAATCGATTCGTAACCCTGCTGACTTAGCCCTAACCAGAATCAGCAATCGGTACTCGAGAAAGCAGTTATCGGAACAGTGAGCGAAAGAAGAAAACATCGGTGAACTTGTCGAAGAAGCAGTACTCTATATCAATGGTTCATTCCGTTCTCGTGGAAGCTTCTTCTATCGATTTTCTGAGCTCGATCCACCTATATTCAATGACCCCGAGAACTGATCTGGATATGTCGAACTCATCTGGTTCTGCTCGGCCTTCGAATCACCATCAAGAAGATAACCCCAATTCAAACTCCAAGGATCAAAAGGAAACCTTGAAAAATCGCAGCTTTTGGTTCTTCCAATCGAGAAAGGAGATAATCGTATATTGCCTTGGAGTGTTTGGAAATGTAATCAAAGGTTTTCTCAAATAATTCTTGGACGCTGAATAAAAAAAAAAAAAGAAATTACCAAAAAATCAACCAATAAGATTAAGAGAATTAATCTTAGAAGCTCTCTATGAGTGCCATCTATTGAGAAATCACTCAATAGAAATCACTAAAGTGACTTCTCTTTTAATATATATAGGGGGATATGAAGTTGAAATACTCTTTTCTTTTTAACTTCTTTTCACCATTCACCATATTGTAATGAAAAAAGATTGTCTTCACAATTTTTTTTTCATAAACTATTATCTAGATTTGATTTTACATACATTTTGAAATTACAAATATGAAACGGTTAACATGAGGATTGTATAAAATTTCATAACAAACCAATAATAATAGCCTTTGGTTTATCACCAAAAAATCAAAAACCTTAAACATTTTAATCGAACAAACGAACATAAATATGAATTTAGAATGATAGTTATATAATTGGAGATTAAAACCCAAAAAAACGTAAATCTAAATTGATATCTAAATTAAACAGACTTAATATATTTTATCTTAAAAATAACAAATTAATACTAGGGAAAAATGGGAAATTGGGACACTTTGAACTTTTATTTGTCCATATAGGATTTCTCATACTTTTGGTAATTCTGAACATGTTTTATCCTTTATTAATGAAAAAAATAGTAAACTAATTTTGAAAAATAGAAAAAAAAATATGAGAAGGCTAGAAAACATAAGTATGACAATATATATATGTTTAAGTTTTTATTTTTTAAAAGTGGAATCATATTTTATTTTATCTTCTAGCTACAGATAGATCGTTCTGGTAATCTACTCAGTTTAGAAATCATATATTGGGTGTTCTTGCTAGATAGACCCGAGGTATGAAACGTAATATAACATTTCTTGTATATTCTAACCAAGGTAGTACTGGTAATGTTATAATTAAGGCATATTCTAGGTAATCCATACAATATTGAAACTTCCATATTCGGTTGAAGATGTTTCCTAAATATCTTAGAGAATATTTTGTCCACGATTTTCTCTCTTCCTCACGGGATCGATCGATCCCAGAAAGAGTCGGTCGATCCCGACGGTCGATCTCGATGATTAAACCAAAACATAAAAAAACACGGAGCAGAAACTGATCGACCTTATCCAGTTCAGACGATCTTCACCGATCAATCTATCATAGATCGATCGATCTCTATTTTAGATCGATCGATCCCGATCTCAGATAATAGAACCGAACCGAAATAACCAAATATTTCTCTTTGAATCAGTTTTGATCTTCGGGTGTGTTGAATCATGAGTCACCTTGATACATAATGTGTTCTTCGTGTACGCGTATGTGTTGAATTGTCACATAATTATGTCAGAGAGAAGGTGGAATCGCCATGGGAGAGAGCTCGGCGGAGAAGATGATGTAAAACAAAATTAGGGTTATCGATTTCCCCTTTGTACTTTGTGTCCCGATTCTTGTATTTTTTTTTGTTTTTTTTTGTTTTTTTGTTTTGTTTTATTTATAATTTAAATTTATAATTCCCTTTAATTGATTAATTTAAAGGGTATTATGGTATTAACAGATTTGAAAATTCTATTTTCCCAAAAAATCTTCTAAAAGTCTTATAAAGACAAATCCAAGTTGAGAGTATCTTAATTTTCCAATTTTCCCTTAATAATATCATTCCGTGCAAGACGGGGATTACTACCTAGTATTGTACTAAATCGGTTTTGGTTTAGTACTTTAGTTTAATTCCTTTGTACTTGTGTATTTTTTTGTGGAGAAAACAGATACATTAGACCACTTTTAATTTGGAAACAAAAATTTTATCTGTCAATTCATAAAACAGAATGTGAGCGTGACGAAGTTGATATCATGTTTTGGAGTCTATGAAATAAAAAGATTAATGATATCAAATAATCTGAAATTTGCTCCTACAAAATCACCGTTTTTTTCTTCTTCTTTTTTTTTTCAAATCCACCTATGTATATCATCGAGATTTCCTCCAAATCTCCTTTAACTTCACCAAATATAAAATCCACCAAAATCTCTAAAATCTACGTAAGTTGAGAAAAGTTTTAGGAATTTTAAATATTTTGGATACGTTTGAGATACTTTGACTCGTACCAACCCATAGCCGTTACAATTATCTTCGCCAGAGAGAGAGAGAGAGTAAGAATAATGTTGACGAGTGATATTCGCTGAAGTTGTTGTCACCTTTTTCAATAAATCAATCGTTTTTTTTTTGAAAGAAAATCAATTGTTCTTAACCTCAAAATTTGGTACATAACTGATTAACTAAAACCGTAACCATGGAAACAATGTGCTATGTAAGGTGATGATTGTTTACATGGTGCTATGTAAGGTGATGATTGTTTACATGGTTTTTAGATTTTAGGTTTTGTTTTTTGACTTTTGGTTTTTTGTTTTTAGATTTTGGTTTTTGATTTTTCTGTAGCTTTTAGTTTTTCAAAAAACTTGAATGGTAACATTAGATTTTGGTTTTTGTTTTTCAAACTAAAATAAATTATTAGTAATAAAATATATTTTTATGAAAAACATAAAACAAAATTCTATTGTTATCACCAAAATAAATACATTTATATAAAAAGTATATTAAAATATATATTTTAAAATAAAAATTATATCTAATTTTAAAATATATTTAACTTTATATCTTCACGAAAATACCCAGTTCATAGTTACGAGTTTGAAAAAAATTACATAAAATTTAGTTATTAATAACGGATTTTTAAACATATTTAATTCTAGACAATTAATAATTCTATTTTATCAATCTAAAAAATAGAATAATTATTTTTATAGATGATAAATTACATATAATATGTAGTTCAACTATTAACAAAACATGTAAACTGTACATTAAATTATATTTAAATAAATAATTATTTTATTTTCTTGGAAATTTTAACAAAATGTTATTAATATGTACTACATATGTTAAACAAATGCTTTATAATGAAACATAACTTTTTATAGTATTTATCATTTTGATTTATTTTAGATTTTTGAAAATCATGAATGGTTTATTTTTGCTTTTTATAAATGATAAAAAAAATTATTATGAAAATTAAAATATTTATTTCCAAAATATATAAAATACATCAAACCACACATAAACTTATTTAATAAAATTACTTTAAAATATAAAATACAATCATCAAGATGTAATTTGATTAGTATATATAGATGTAATTTACAAGATTTTAAAAATGTGACTATCGGTTATTATTCAATAAAATATTATTCAAATATTGTTATAATTTTAGTAAAAGCGGTGTTATAATAAAAATATCTGTTAATGCTTTTATATAGATGTGCTCAAGGATTATTATTAGCAGTTATGAATGCCTTAGTAAAGTGTCTTATGTATTATTTATTGTCATAGTAAAGTGTCTCAAGTATTATCCACTTACGTAAGTTATATTTGTAATAATACATAAATGTAAAAAGAGTTTCAAGCAAGAAAACTAGAAAAAACTGGTTTTTTGGTTTTTGTTAGGGCTGGACAAAAAACCCGGATCCAAAGAACCGAACCGAATCCGATCCGAAAAAGTAGTATCGAACCCGGACCGAAATTGATTCAATATCCGAATGGGTTTAAAATTTTGGTATTTAAAGAACCGAAACTGAATCCGACCCGAACCGAAGTATTTCGGGTACTCGAATATATCCGAAAGAGATTTATATACCTATATATATTAATTAGTTTTAGATTTAATTTATATAAAAAACAATCACTATATATAAAATACTTTAAAATTGTTCAAAATACTTGTAAATATATGTAAATAATCAAACATACATGTCTAAAATTGCTAAAGTGCACTCAAAACATCAAAAAGATTTTTAAAAATTATTGATTCACAATCCAAATATTCAAATCAAACTAATTTATATGTTACTTTTAGGTATTTTGACTTATGTTATTTAATTATTTGTAAAATATTATTTTATTTTATAGATTTTTAGAAATCAAAAGTATATAATCAATTATAAAATTTTAAAAATAATTTAAATGGGTTATCCGAACCCGAACCGAAATTTAGAAATATCTGAATGGGGCTAAAATTTGTGAACCCGAAAATCCGAAACCCGAATAGATCCGAACCGAACCCGAATGGGTACCGGAACGCCCACCCCTAGTTTTTGTTTACAATTTGACAGTTATTTCAAAAATTAGTTTCCCTAGATTTTAGAAATACCATTTCTCAAAAAACTTGATTGGGTGAAAAATGGTTTTTGTAAAAACAAAAACCAAAAACTATTCTAAAAACTGGAAACAATCAACCTCTAAATCTGGTCTAATTGTTTAAATAGCGACGGCGGAAACCCTAATGGCGACAGGAATGGCGATCGACTGGTTTTGAGTCCCCTCTTCACGATTTGATCATCCCTTAACCATACGTTCATCGGCGTAGGGTTCTAGGTGGCGTTAGGGCTCTGCACACGGTTGGTGATCGACGTTTCTATCGTCGTGTCTTGTGATCTCGATCCTTGTCGAGCATCACAGCCACGGCCAATCCCGAGATCGTCGCTGGCAATTGGTTTATACGATCATAGCTGTGAAACTCTGGCGTTTTGACTTGTCTCAAGGATCCAATTACCATAGTCGTAATTCTACTCCTGATCTTTGTCTGGAGTACGCTACGACAGGCTACCGTTTTTAACCTACGACTGATACATATCCCTGATCTTTGTCTTGGTTCTGTGTTCACATCGAAGATTCATTTCACATGGCTTTTTTGGGTCGTTTAAACTCGAGACCTGGTTTTGATCGTAAAGGCAAGGGTGTTGCGATTGATGTTGAGGATGATGATGCACCAATAAGATTGACTGAACAGGATAATGCATTCGTAATCAAAGAATACCGGATGTCTCTTATTGGAAAGATCCTGAACCCAAAAAAGCAAACTGTCGAGAAACTAATTCAGACAATGCCGGCTCAATGGGGAATGGCAGAGAAGATTACGGCGAATGATCTCGGAAATGGAAAGTTTCTTTTGAACTTTATCAATGAAGAGGATCTTAACTTCGTTCTTTCGAAGGGTCCTTTCCACTACAATTTCTGCATGTTTGTTTTGGTACGATGGGAACCAATAGTTCATGATGACTATCCCTGGATTATCCCCTTCTGGGTCCGATTGGTTGGGATGCCCCTACACCTATGGACAGACACTAATCTTAGAGAGATTGGAGGGAGACTTGGAAAAGTGGATACGATTGAGCTCACAGAGGGACGAATGCTTATTCATGTCGATTCTAGGAAACCTCTTAAGTTCAAGAGGAAGGTTCTTAGCCCGGAAGATGAGGAAGTAACCATCACTATTGAGTATGATTTACTCTTTAAACACTGCACCACTTGTGGTCTAATGACACATGAGAAGGGCTATTGTCCGACAAACACTTTAGCAACGAGGGTTGAACATGAACGGAGTGGTGTTTTTGCGAGAGTTCAACTACCTCCTACTCAAGATCAGTCATCACTAGATGGTGATAACCGGTATGTATCCCATAAGGATCGTACAAAACAGTATGGAGCACTCCCTTTGTCCCGATCTCAGTCCTCGCTGGGTAGGGATCAAGGTCTTGATCATCACAATGTACGCAAGGAACGTGATCATTCAGCTGTGCAATTTTCATCCCGCTCATTTGCGAGAGACCATAATAATGGGTACGCTGGAAGAATTCAAGCTACGAAATCTGCACACGACCGCTTGGATGAACGCGGTTATACCAGAAATTCCGATCGGGTTATAAGGAGACGGAGTGAGAAGCATTATGATGACCGTTATCATGGATCCCGACGGGCTTTCGCTCCATATGAGCGAAGGTCAAACAGAGTGTGGCGTGAGAAGCCACCGACTAAGGAAATGCGTATGGAGAGACAAGCTGAGGTTCTTGATAAAGCCGCTGATATAGTTCAGTCTGAAGTGGCGCCTGCGTCTTTAGTAGGGCGTCAAGATGATATTGAGGATCGGAGTGGAGATAGAGATACTGTGGGGGACTCAGGTCTTCTAACAAAAAAGGTGGCTAGTGTCATTGTGTCTCCGCCTTTACGAAGAGCATCCATGAAAGATAATGTAACCATCCGTAGTAGGAGTATATCACGATCTTTGTCCTTTGCGAATGATGAGGAAGTTGACGAGGGAGAACAAGTCATAGGTGCTCTGGCTGATATGCAAACAGATGAAACACAGGATGTAGCGTTGCTGGATCAAGAGGCTTATGATGATGCTGAGGATGATCTCTTGGGCGAAGAATTGATGGAGTTGAGTGCGGAGGAGAGTAAAGGCGCAGAAGCTGGCGCAAAGGGGAAAATGGGAAGTAGGAGACAGTCAGGTCGATCGGCTACTTCATCAAGTAGCCTGGTCACGAAGCCGGGTTTCCTCCGTCGAGGTTCCCCAAGACTGAGAGTGGCTAAGACTTCGACACATAGGACATCACGACAGAAGGCTGAGCATTTGCGGCCTGGAGCTAAAAATACTCAAGGGAGACAAAACAATGGTGGTGGTTTGATGGGATCCAAAAACCCATCCAAGCATCATCCATGAGGACAATCAGTTGGAACTGTCGAGGGATTGGAAACGACCTTACAATTCGACGCCTTAAGGAGATGTGTCAGAAACATCGCCCAGGACTAGTGTTTCTTTCTGAGACGAAGAATAGGAGGCTGCTGTTGGAAGACATTCAGGCCGACTTAGGATTTGATCGTTTATTTACCGTTGAGCCACTTGGACTCAGCGGAGGTTTAGCTTTGTTTTTTATGGATGATTTTCAAGTTAATGTTTTATTTTCAAATAACAGAATGATTGACATTGAGGCAGTCATTGATGGAATAAAAGTCTACATGACATTTGTTTATGGTGATCCTGTACTAGAAAGAAGAGAGTTAGTCTGGGAACGTCTTACGCGTTTCTCAACAACAAGAAATGGACCTTGGTTCATGATAGGAGACTTTAACGAAATTACATGTCACGAGGAGAAGGAAGGAGGTAGACAACGCCCTGATAATTCCTTCCTGCCTTTCAGGCAAATGTTAAGTGACTGTGGTATGCTAGAATTTCCCTTTACCGGAAATATGCTTTCTTGGGTGGGAAATAGGGCAGGGAGGACGACAGTTCGATGCCGCTTAGATAGAGCTGTGGGAAATGAGGACTGGCATGACAAATTTCCTCATTCCAAAGTGAAGTATATGAGACTGTGGGGATCGGATCATCGTCCGATTTTAGCTGATATACTGAGGAAGAAACCTCGGAGAGCTAGGAATTTTAAGTTCGATAAGAGATGGTTGGATAATGAGGAGCTCAGAGAAATTATTCTTGAGGGTTGGAAGTCACCAGATCTCCCACCAGATGCAAGCATTATGGATCATATTGCGAGCTGCCGTCGAGCATTGAGTGAATGGAAGCGACTCCACAACCTGAATTCAGAGAAAACCGTCGAAGAGCTTAAGGAAAAAGTCGATCGTCTATCTTCATCGGATGATGCTACTACGGAGGAAATTTCAGCAGCTATCAAGGAATTATCTGACGCTCTTAAGGCGGAAGAATTATTCTGGAAGCAAAAGTGTAGGATTTTCTGGCTGAGAGAAGGAGATAGGAACACCAAGTTCTATCATTCCTTGACAAAGCAATGGAGAGCGAGGAATAGGATCACTCAATTACTGGATGCAGATGGAAATGTTGTGGAAAATGAGGAAGGATTGGTAGCCATTGCTACCAATTACTTTAGACATTTATTTCAATCATCAAATCCGGAGGAGATTGAGGAAGCACTCTCAGAGGTATCGTCCACAATTTCCCCATCAGACAATGCGACATTAACAGCTCCGGTCACGGAGTGGGAGGTCAAATTAGCTCTTTTTGCGATGCACCCAGAAAAAGCCCCAGGACCAGATGGAATGACGGCGTTATTTTACCAAAAATTTTGGGATATTGTTAAGGAGGATTTAACTCGTATGGTGAATCAATTCCTATTTGAGGGTACGGTACCATCTGGTCTAAACGATACTAATATTTGCCTCATCCCAAAAGTGGAGAAACCGAATCAGATGAGCCAACTACGTCCTATTAGCTTATGCAATGTTAGCTACAAAATTATCTCTAAGGTCTTATGCCAGAGATTGAAAAAGTTCCTTCCAGATAGGATCTCAGAGACCCAGTCAGCCTTTGTTGCTGGGCGACAGATTTCAGACAATATTATGATAGCTCAGGAGATGTTCCACGCTTTAAGGACAAAACCAAGCGGACGAAATAAGAGAATGGCTATCAAAACAGATATGAGCAAGGCTTATGATAGGATGGAGTGGTCCTTCATTGAGGCCACTATGCGAAAAA